>WNWK01033764.1:0-20918 GCA_009830355.1 Cherax destructor | reverse complement strand
ATTTTTTGGTATAGGAATGACATAACGGAAGAGATAGACCAGAAGTGCCCTGTTTGCAGATGAGGGGAAGTTAATGGAAAATCAAATCAGTCGAGGATCAGGAAATAAAAGGCCTGGACAGGCTGCAAGCCTGGCCCAGTAACTCCCTTGAATTTAACCCCCAAATGTAAAGTCATGAATATGGGGGAAGGGCAAAGGCCGCAGACAGAGTATAGTCTAGGGGGCCCAAAAGACTGCAAACCTCACTCAAAAAAAAATTTTTGGGGTGAGTAAAATTTGGACATCTCCTGAGGCAAAAATAAATCAGTTTCCTGGCATGGGGCGGCTGGCAAACCTAAGAATAGCTTTCCCAAACCCCCGGAATATTCAAGACTCGTATACCATATGCAGGCCCATCGGGATATGAGCACCAGTTTGGAAACCCTGGTCAAACGTAAAGAAATTGAAAAGTGAAAAGGGTTTGCAAAAAGACTAGTCCCAGAGCAAAGGAATTGTCCAAAGAAGAAAGGTTAAGGGAAACGGTCTGACGACACTAGAGGACAGGAGGGTTAGGGGACATGATAACACATAAAAAATACTGCGAGGAATAGATAAGGGGGACAAGACAAGATGTTAAAAGGGGGACAGAAACAAGGGGTCACAATTAAGTTGAAGACTCTAGAGTCAAAGGGATGTTGGGGAAGATTTCTTCAGTCAAAGTTGTCGGGAAGGGGAAACCCTAGAGAGCGACGTAGTGGGGCAGGCCAAAATGTTTTAAGACTAGGTTTGATGTCATGGAGCAGGGAGAGAGGGACCAGTGAATCAGTGAAGAGGGGGGGCCAGGAGCTTGACTGACCCCGAACCCCAAAATAGGTAGTAAAATAGGTAGTACACACACCCCACAAAAAAAAACCAAACACGAATAATGTTGAACAAAGGGGTGAATTCAATAAACATAACATTATGGTGGCCAATGATAATTGGGTGAAAAGAATTTGACAAGATAAACGAAGGACTCGCTGTTGTTTTCCGACAGGTATTCTCTGACCAGCAGTGCCTTCCTGTTATCCCCCTTGTCCTCCAGTTTTTGCAAAATCTTTTGTGAAACTGTTTCAAAGGCCTTTTTACAGTCCAAGAAAGTAATTCCCCACCCCTCTCTCTTTGTCTTTCTGCTGTCACCCGTCATAGAACTCCAGGAGGTTTGTGACACAGGATTTCCCATCCCTGAATGAATGGTGGTTGTCGCTGATAAGCTCATTCCTTTCTAGGTGTTCCACCACTCTTCTGATAATCTTCTCCATGACTTTGCATACTATACATGTCAGTGACACTGGTCTGTAGTTTAATGCTGCATGTCTGTCTTCTTTTTTATAAATTGGGACTACATTTGCTGTCTTCCATACCTCAGGTAGTCGCCCAGTTTCGATAGACGTGTTGAAGATTGTTGTTAGTGGTACACATAGCGCCTCTGCTCCCTCTCTCAGGACCCACGGAGAGATGTGATCTCGCCCCATCGCCTTTGAGGTATCTAGTTTGCTTAGCAGCCTCTTCATCTCCTCCTCGGTTGTGTGTATTGTGTCCAGCACTTGATGGTGTATCCCACCATTCCATGTTTCTGGAGCCCTTTCTGTCTCTACTGTGAATACTTTTTTAAATCTTATGTTGAGCTCCTCACACACTTCTTGGTCATTTCTTGTGAGCTCCCCTCCTTCCTTCTTCAGTCTGATTACCTGGTCCTTTACTGTTGTTTTCCTCCTGATATGGCTGTACAACAGCTTTGGGTCCGACTTGGCTTTCGCTGCGTGTGCATATTCATTTCTGGCTCTTCAACTACTCTCCTTATTCTCCTGGGTCTTTTGTCTCCTATACTTCTTCCATTCTCTATTGTATTTGGTTTTGACCTCTCTACACCTTTGGGTGAACCAAGGGCTCGTCCTGGCCTTCTCGTTATTTCTGCTTCCTTGCATATTATTGTCACAATTCCATCATCTCATATACTGATTTCCCTGCCAGTTCTCTGTCCCACTGAACTTAATACAGGAAGTTCCTCATGCCTGAATAATACTCTCTCTCTTGAAGTTTGGCTTCATTTGTCCTGCCCTTCCTGCTTCCCTCTCCACTTGTAACTTTACTATGTATTCGAAGCTGAGAACCACGTGATCGCTAGCTCCAAGGGGCTTTTTGTATGTGATGCCCTCAATATCTGCTCTGCTCAAGGTAAATATTAGGTCCAGTCTTACTGGTTCGTCCTCTCCTCTCTTTCTGGTAGTCTTCCCAACATGTTGATGCATGAGGTTTTCCAGTACCATCTTCCATCATCAGTCATTTTCTTTGTGATTGAAGTCACCCACAACCAGTAACTTTGCCCTGCATAAATGAGCCTTTCTGGCCACTTCAGCCAGTGTGTCAACCATCGCTCTGTTACTCTCATATTATTGTTTTGGCCTCATGCTATTCTGTGGTGGGTTATACATCATTGCAATTACCTCCTTGGGACCTCCAGACTGAAGTGTTCTTATTATGTAGTCTCCTGCTTTTTCTTTGTCTCCTCTTTCAAACTCCTCAAAATCCCATTGATTTTTGATGAGTAGTGCCACTCCTCCACCCCCTCTGTTTCCTCTGTCTTTCCTCAGGATCTGATATCCAGTTGGAAAGATGGCATCTGTTATCATACCTTTGAGTATTGTTTCTGTGAGAGCTATGATGTCTTTAATTCTCTCGTGCCACTCCTCCCACTTGTTCGTTATTCCATCAGCCTTGGTGTACCATACTTTCAATATCCTCTCCAACACTGTATTTTGGGGGTCTGAAGGGGTGGGGGAGTGGATAACCTGGCAGGGTGTTGCGGGATTTTACTGTAGAGTGTAGGGCAGGGGCTGAGAGTGGATTGTGGTTTGTATAGGGATAGCATGTTTGGCTGTGGGGTTCTGAGGGTGGTTCTATGGGTGTTTGCATTTATTGCTCTGCCCAGATCTGGTTGTACCTTGCTGACTATCCTTGTCTTTCTTTCTAGCCTCTGTCGTTTCTATGTCCTCTCCCTCAGCTGCAGTAGTTCCGTTCTCATTCTGTCACAGTCTAGGAACACCTTCTTGTATGTTGACGATTTCTTCAGCCATGGTTTCTCCTGAAGTATCCTGTTCCTCACTGTTTCTGTCTTGAGAATCAGTTTGACCGGCCGATTTCTACCCTGCAAGTACCCCTTCCCCTATGCTCTGAAAATTTAATATCTAGTCATGTCATCCTTGACTGTTTTTGATGATGTTTTCAATCTCTTTCTGCCGTTTTTCATTTCGCTCTCCTGAAGCCCACGAATAAAGACTGACCTCTCCCTCTTCTCCTCTCATTGTATTTCCCTCCAAGTCTCTGGGTTCCATTTGTACATAGCCATTTTCTCCCTTATTTCCTTTAACTCTTGGTGGCCTGGTCGTGCCTCTGCATGGGACCTGTCACCTCTGCCTGCACCTCCCTCGCATACTGCTGTCCCTGCGCCCAACAGCTCACCCCCTTCATTCCTCGGCCTAACCTGGTGGCCTGATAGGGCCTTAACATAAGCTTTGTCTCCTTCCTTTCCTTCGAACCCCTCTTTTAATAGTGATGTATCTGTTCCAGATGTCGTGTCCCCTCTAGGCACTGGCCTTGTAACCTTCTTAAGCATATTTACTTCATTTTCTAGTGCCTGTATCTTTGCTTCCGCAGCTTCAGCTCGTGACTCCCGTTTCTTCTTCTCTACCTCCAGCCTCTTCTCCATTTTCGCATAAACCTCGCCTTTCCCACTCTTCCATCGTTTTGCATTGCTCTTCCATTCATTCTTCCTTTCCAGGCCAATCTTCCTCTGATCCCCTGAGTCTTCGACTTTCCCCTGAGGCCCCATTTTTTATTTTTAATGGGCAACGTTTCGTAGTATGTGTGTGTGTGTATTGATTATGTGTGTGTGTGAGTGTTGTGTGTGTGTGTTTGTGTGTGTGTGTGTGTGTGGATGATAGTGTGAAGGCTTGGTGATGGCGTGTGGGTGACCATGTGTGGTATTTACTCTGAATATAAACTCGCGTCTGCTGGTTTTGCTCCGTTTGCTAATTAGAGGAAATACGATTCTTATTTGTTTAGTATCAATATGTCGAGCACTCCAAACGTGTTTTATGTTGCAATCGTACCATGTAAACATGTATAATGAATTGAGGGATAAAGAGAGAGGTAAAATATTGATCAAGACAGTTTCTAAATATGTTATGTTTATATACATTTCGAATGTTTCTGTAATTATATATATATATATATATATATATATATATATATATATATATATATATATATATATATATATATATATATATATATATATATATGCTAGAATTCGCAAGAGCAGGCGAAATATTCACAAACACTGATCTCTGGCCGAAGGAGACTCGAACCTACGAACCTTGCAACAAGGTTCGTAGTGCTTTACCGACCGTATCACACTGGACAATATTTCGCCTGCTCTTTCGAATTTCTAGCATTGTAAAAATCTCTAGTTGTGTCGATGCATGCAGGGGATGAGATAAAAGCTGTAAGCCACCTGCCTGAAAGCTGGCTGCCTTGGATCAACGTCTAGCGTGAGCTGGACGCCAAGGTATTGGTACAGTGTGGTACGGTCGGTCAAGCACTGCGAACCTTGTTGCAAGGTTCGTAGGTTCGAGTCTCCTTCGGCCAGAGATCAGTGTTTATATATATATATATATATATATATATATATATATATATATATATATATATATATATATATATATATATATATATATATATATATATATATATTGCAATAAGATCACAGCAAACAGGTGATATCACAATATATAGAATAACC
Source organism: Cherax destructor (assembly GCA_009830355.1). Taxonomy (NCBI): domain Eukaryota; kingdom Metazoa; phylum Arthropoda; class Malacostraca; order Decapoda; family Parastacidae; genus Cherax; species Cherax destructor. The sequence continues at coordinate 16,096 of WNWK01033764.1, read as the reverse complement.
ACTGTGAAGAAGTAGTGAAATTCCAAGCGCTTTCGTAATTTCTCACATTATATATATGTGTTGTGCCGAATAGGTAAAACTGGTCATGTGATTTAAAAGAGGTGGAAGGTTCTTCTACAAGATGAAATGATAAACAAATATAATAAACAGATTATTGTAAACAACTCAAGTATAACTCTGCTCCTGAAGGTAATAACACACACAGGAGCTGTGCCTCGACCCTTGCAACCACATATAGGTGAGCACACACAACACACAACACACACACACACTCACAACACACAACACACACACACAACACACACACAAACACACACACACAACACACACACAAACACACAAACACACACACACACACACACAACACACACACAACACACAACACACACACACCACACAACACACACACACATCACACAACACACACACACACCACACAACACACACACACAACACACACACACACCACACAACACACACACACAACACACACACACACCACACAACACACACACACAACACACAACACACACCACACACACACACCACACAACACACACACACACCACACAACACACACACAACACACAACACACACACACAACACACAACACACACACACACACACAACACACACACACACAACACACACACACACACACACACACACAACACACAACACACAACACACACACACACAACACAACACACAACACACACACACACACAAACAACACAACACACACACAAAACAACACACACACAACACACACACACACACACACAACACACAACACACAACACACACACACACACACACACACACACACACACAACACACAACACACAACACACACACACACACACAACACAACACACACACAACACAACACACACACACACACACAAACCTGCTCATTAGTTCCAAACACTAATGCGGAAAAATCACATGACGCAGCCAGACATACGTTTTTATGTTGATTTCTATTTTCGTCGTTTTCCTTATTCTGAAGGAGGAGGAAGAGAAGGAAAAGGAAGTGGAGGAGGAGGAGAGGAAGAGGAGGCGGGAAATGGGGAAGAAAATACGGAAGAAGAGGAGAGTATAAGAGAGAAAGAGATAGAGTACATGGCAAGCAGTAGAAAGTGAGGACATGAGTGCCAGAGTACACAAGGAGGACAATTAGGGTGAAACGCAGCAATTACTCTCCGTCGCTCCTAATTACAAGACTTAACGCCACACTTACAGTAAGTTGTTAGGAACCTACTAGCACAATAGTCAGGAACCTAGTAGTAGTGCAACAGTGAGGAACCTACTAGTAGGACAACAGTCAGGAACCTACTAGTAGGACAACAGTCAGGAACCTACTAGCAGGTTAACAGTCAAGAACCTACTAGTACGACAACAGACAGGAACCTACTGGTACGACAACAGTCAGGAACCTGCTAGTACGACAACAGTCAGGAACCTACAGTCAGGAAACTACTAGTACGACAACAGTCAGGAACCTACTAGTAGGACAACAGACAGGAACCTACTGGTACGAGAACAGTCAGGAACCTACTAGTACGACAACAGTCAGGAACCTACTAGTACAACACCAGTCAGGAACCTACTCGTACAACAAAAGTCAGGAACCTACTAGTACGACAACAGTCAGGAACCTACTAGTACAACACCAGTCAGGAACCTACTAGTACAACAAAAGTCAGGAACCTACTAGTATGACAACAGTCAGGAACCTACTAGTACGACAACAGTCAGGAACCTACTAGTAGGACAACAGACAGGAACCTACTGGTACGAGAACAGTCAGGAACCTACTAGTACGACAACAGTCATGAACCTACTAGTACAACACCAGTCAGGAACCTACTCGTACAACAAAAGTCAGGAACCTACTAGTACGACAACAGTCAGGAACCTACTAGTACGACAACAGTCGGGAACCTACTAGTACGACGAAAGTCAGGAACCTATTAGTACAACAAAAGTCAGGAACCAACTAGTACAACAACAGTCAGGAACCTACTAGTACAACAACAGTCAGGAACCTACTAGTACGACAACAGTCAGGAACATACTAGTACGACAACAGTCAGGAACCTACTAGTACGACAAAAGTCAGGAACCTATTAGTACGACAAAAGTCAGGAACCTACTAGTACAACAAAAGTCAGGAACCTACTAGTACAACAACAGTCAGGAACCTACTAGTACGACAACAGTCAGGAACCTACTAATACAACAGTAAGGAACCTACTAGTACGACAACAGTCAGGAACCCACTAGTACGACAACATTCAGGAACCTACTAGTACGACAACAGTGGGGGAACCTACTAGCACAACAACAGTGGAGGAACCTACTAGTACAACAAAAGTCAGGAACCTGCGTAAGTCAAACACAGGAGCTCCACTCATCTACGGCAGTCAGTGGTATGTGAGTTTTTCATTCTTCTACAAGACTCGGACATTTAAACGCCTGTCTGCACTCCTTACAATGTGTATATGCAGCAAACATTGCGTCTGATCAATTTCAAACATTGCATGGATGCAACACACTGCAAGCACCAGCGATCGTGTTCTAGTCACTAGAATTTAAACACTTGTTGTGGTTCATAGTAACTTTAGTCATGTATGGTATACATACAGTGATAAGAGACGATCAGTGTCATAACATGAGATCATGACACTCAGGGAATAAGAAACTTCAGACAAGAGGTTCACTAGTGATTCACTACTTACTGAGATTCATTAGTGACACACTACTTACTTAGGTTCATTACTGACACACTGCTTACTGAGGTTTATTACTGACCCTGCTTACTTACTGAGGTTCACTAGTGACACACTACTTACTGACTGAGGTTCACTAGTGACACACTACTTACTGACTGAGGTTCACTAGTGACACTCTACTTACTGAGGTTCATTACTGACACACTACTTACTGAGGTTCATTACTGACACACGACTTACTGAGGTTCATTACTGACACACTACTTACTGAGGTTCATTACTGACACTGCTTACTGACTGAGGTTCACTAGTGACACACTACTTACTGAGGTTCACTAGTGACACACTACTTACTGAGGTTCATTACTGATACACTACTTACTGAGGTTCATTACTGACACTGCTTACTGACTGAGGTTCACTAGTGACACACTACTTACTGACTGAGGTTCACTAGTGACACACTACTTACTGACTGAGGTTCACTAGTGACACACTACTTACTGACTGAGGTTCACTAGTGACACACTACTTACTGACTGAGGTTCACTAGTGACACACTACTTACTGACTGAGGTTCACTAGTGACACACTACTTACTGACTGAGGTTCACTAGTGACACACTACTTACTGACTGAGGTTCACTAGTGACACACTACTTACTGACTGAGGTTTACTAGTGACACTCTACTTACTGAGGTTCATTACTGACACACTACTTACTTATGTTCATTACTGACACACTACTTACTTATGTTCATTACTGACACACTACTTACTGAGGTTCATTACTGACACTGCTTACTGACTGAGGTTCACTAGTGACACTGCTTACTGACTGAGGTTCACTAGTGACACACTACTTACTGACTGAGGTTCACTAGTGACACACTACTTACTGAGGTTCATTACTGACACACTACTTACTGAGGTTCACTAGTGACACACTACTTACTGAGGTTCATTAGTGACACACAACTTACTGACTGAGGTTCATTAGTGACACACAACTTACTGACTGAGGTTCATTATTGACACACTATTTACTGACTGAGGTTCATTAGTGACACACTACTTATTGGCTGAGGTTCATTAGTGACACACTACTTACTGACTCAAGTTCATCAGTGACACTACTTATTGACTGCGGTTCATTAGTGACACACTACTTATTGACTGAGGTTCATTAGTGACACACTACTTACTGAGGTTCATTAGTGACACACTACTTACTGAGGTTCACTAGTGACACACTACTTACTGACTGAGGTTCATTAGTGATACACTACTTACTGACTGAGGTTCATTAGTGACACACTACTTACTGACTGAGGTTCATTAGTGACACACTACTTACTGACTGAGGTTCGTTAGTGACACTATTTACTGACTGAGGTTCATTAGTGACGCACTACTTATTGACTGAGATTCATTAGTGACACACTACTTACTGACTGAGGTTCATTAGTGACACACTACTTACTGACTAAGGTTCATTAGTGACACACTATTTACTGACTGAGGTTCATTAGTGACACACTACTTACTGACTGAGGTTCATTAGTGACACACTACTTACTGACTGAGGTTCATTAGTGACACACTACTTATTGACTGAGGTTCATTAGTGACACACTACTTACTGACTCAGGATCATTAGTGACACACTACTTATTGACTGAGGTTCATTAGTGACACACTACTTATTGACTGAGGTTCTTTAGTGACACACTACTTATTGACTGAGGTTCATTAGTGACACACTACTTACTGACTGAGGTTCATTAGTGACACACTACTTATTGACTGAGGTTCATTAGTGACACACTACTTACTGACTGAGGTTCACTAGTGACACACTACTTACTGACTGAGGTTCACTAGTGACACACTACTTACTGACTGAGGTTCACTAGTGGCACACTACTTACTGACTGAGGTTCACTAGTGACACACTACTTACTGACTGAGGTTCACTAATGACACACTACTTACTGACTGAGGTTCATTAGTGACACTACTTACTGACTGAGGTTCATTAGTGACACACTACTTACTGACTGAGGTTCATTAGTGACACACTACTTACTGACTGAGGTTCATTAGTGACACACTACTTACTGACTGAGGTTCATTAGTGACACACTACTTACTGACTGAGGTTCATTAGTGACACACTACTTACTGACTGAGGTTCATTAGTGACACACTACTTACTGACTGAGGTTCATTAGTGACACACTACTTACTGACTGAAGTTTATTAGTGACACACGACTTACTGACTGAGGTTCACTACTGACACACTGCAGACTGAGGTTCTCTGCTGACACACTGCAGACTGAGGGTTCACTAATGACACACTGCAGATTAGTGACTAGTTCACTAGTGACACTGCAGACTGAGGGTTCACTAATGACACACTACAGACTGAGGTACACTCAGACAGAGGCACACCAAACACGTAGCACAAATATGGACAAAACATTTATCAATATGCTAGACACTATGCTGCCTCTTGTGTCTTTCTATATGGCTGAGGTCTGTAGCTCCTGTCCTCTGAGTTTATACTGTGTCCGGTTCTGGCCCCTTCATCAATTTTCATAACCTTGCATTTTCTGGCGATGAATTCTAGCAACCATTTATCTAGCCAATTCTCTAGGTTTTTTTCCAGATCTACTTGTAGTTTTTACCCATCCTCATCTGTTTGTATTCTCCTCATTAGATTTACCTCATCAGCGAACAAAGACGCATCAGATTCGATCCCATTTGGTATGTCGTTCACTCATACCAGAAACAGTACTGGCTCTAATATTGATCCTTGCAGAATCCTGTTTGTTACTCATCCCCATCCTTATTTCTCTTCCTGGATATTCGCTTTTCGCTTCCTTTCTCTAAGGTACTCTTGGATCCGCTCTATTTCATTTTCTGTTAGTCTTGCATGCAACTCAATTTATATCCGAGTGTTTTGAAGGATACAGTAAATGCCTTCTTGCAGTCTAAAAAAGAAAGCAATCCACCCAACCCTCTCTTGCCTCTCTTCCTTACGTTAGTTTGTCACTGAATTCCAATAGGATGGAAAGACAAGATTTACCATCTCTGAACCCGTGCTGGTTATTACTGTATATCTGCAACCATTTCTCTCCAAGTGTTCTGGCACTCTCCTCACTGTGTTCTCCATTACTTAGCATGATTTGTATGACAAAACACATCTGTAGTTCAACGGTTTCTGTTTCATTTCTTATATACAGGAAAATAGTAAATTCGTTATCTTCCCGATCTCTGGCAACTGTCCCTTGTCCATAAACTTCTTGTAGATCTTAGCTAGAGATTCAGACAATGCTTCTGCTTCCTCTCACAAAATCTATGGTGACTAATTATCAGGTCCAATTTCCTTTGGTGAATGCAGCTCCATTAGTTTTTTCTCTTTCCCTGTTATGTGTATAGATTCCAGTACCTGCTAGTAGACTTTTTCGCTAGGCCTCCTGGCATTACTCTGTTTTCAAGAAAAGACCTTTTTTAATCGTTTGTTCAGTACTTCGCAGACATTCTTGTCATTTTTCCGTCAGCTCTCCTTCCTTCTTCAGTCGAATTACCTGATCTTACACTGTCCTTATTCTGATGTGATTGTGAAGCAGTTCTGATTGACACTTGGCCTTTTCTATGTCGTTTTCGAATTGTCACTCAGCCTTTCTGCTCAACCTTGTATATTCCTTTCTAGCTAGTTTGTTCTAGTCTATGTTTTGTTTCCTATAGTTTTCCACGCTCTTATGTGTCTCTTTTTTGCCTCTCTGCATCTCTGGATTAACCATGAGCTCTCTTTGTCTTTGCTATTTCCAGTCCTTCTTCTAGATATGAAGTTCTGCTCTGCCTCCTGGCAATTTCATGCTACGTTCTTCACCATGTCATCCACTGGCTTTCCTTCCAGTTCCACTGCACTGGACTCAGGAATGTCCTTATTCCTGCAAAGTTCCCTCTTCTAAAGTCTGGCTTCTTGCACTCTGCACTTGCCATCCTTTCTTCTATGCTTAGTTCCAAAAGGTTCTCAAAGTTCAGTACTGTATGGTCGTTACTACCCTGAGGGCTCTTATATTTTATTTCTTCCAAGTCAGACATACTTGCATTAAATACCAGATTCATTCTTACTTTATTTCTCTCTCTCTCTCTCTCTCTCTCTCTCTCTCTCTCTCTCTCTCTCTCTCTCTCTCTCTCTCTCTCATTGTATCCTTAACATGTTGGGACAAAGTTTTTCCCTAACTGCCTTAATCAGCTTGGCCCTCCATGTTTCCAGTTCTCCGTGTTGATTCCTGTTCTCCAATGTATTTCTTTGTGGTTGAAAATTTTTTGCTTTAGCCCAGTGTAATATTCTTGCTGCTTCTGTTATGATGTCAGCCAAAGTTTTTCTGGCTTGGTCTTCTGTTATCAGGCAGTTGATTATGTATCACTGAAATTATTTCTTCTAGTTCCCCAGTCTTTAATGATCCTACTATGAGGCTGACTGCCTCTTATCTGTTTATTCCTCTCACTTCTTTAAGAATTCTACTGATTTCTAAATAACAGTGCAATTTTTATTCCCGTGATTTCTCTGTCTTTCCTTATCACTTGATATCCAGTTGGAAATATCACACCTGATATATTGGTCAGCTTTGTCTCTGATAGCTACAATGTCTAGAGTTACCTCAGCCATTCATTCCTTCAACTCATCATTCTTGATAATTCATCTGTATTTATGTACCTCCCTCTGGTCTTACTTTCCTATGTCACGCACTGGTTTGTTTTGTCTGCTCCCTCTGTATGTTGCTTTTCTGACAGGAGTGGTGGGAGAGGTAGGGCAACCATTGGCATGCATCACTACCGAGGGTCTGGTCAGGTGTTGGACCCCAGGCACGAAAGGCAAAAGGGGAGGATTTGGGGAGAAGGGGAAGGGTGTGGGGAGAAGGGAAAAGGGTGGGGGAGAAGGGAAAAGGGTGGTGGACTTGTGTTTATACTGGTGCTGGGGAAGTGGTCAGTGGACCAGAATTGGACCAGTTGGGAAATGAATTGGGGTTGCAGCTAGAAGATTTCCCTGAGTTACAGTGCACCCTTCTAATGGACCCTCTGCCTGAGGGGTTTGCTCTTACCCATCTGTTTCCCCTCCATCACTGTCCTCTCCCAGTCCAGGTATACACGACTACAGCGTTGCGTGGTCTTCAGGCACACTTTTTTTTTATTGTAAGAGTCTGTCCTGAGCTATATGGGACCTGAAAGTTAATTTAATAATAATCTGATATCTGCCCAGTCTCTTCCTCTCCTCCTGTGTCCTCAATGATCAATGTAATCTCAAGCTTCTGTCTCATACTTCCTGGCTCCATAAACTTCTGAGTTCATAGAATATAATTTCCCTCCATCTTTCTTCCTTCCATTGCCATTCCCTCTAGATTTCTTCGTCTATTTTCACCATTTCCCTACGGTTTCTCTTATCACCTATCTAACCTATTTTCAAAGAGCATTTCTGCAAGTGACTTTTTCGTCCTCTCTGGACCCCTCTACTTCCTCTCCTTCCTTCACTGTTATTACCCCAAATATTCTCTATCTCTCATTTCCTTTATGGACTCCTTCAGTTTTTTCCCCTTGCTTTGTCACATATTATAAAAGTTTCCTTCTGAAGGGAATCAAACTGCCCTTCAAACACCTTCCTTAGTGTTCCTCCCTCCATATTTCCCTTTTTGTTGTTGTTGTATGCTCTTCCTCCGTTAGGGTTCTTTATTCTGACATTTTATCATTCTTTACCAGTTCTTTAACCTCTTTCCTTGTGTTGTTTCATGCTGCTTCACTTTACCTCCTCAGGGAATTGACATTCCCTTCAAACTGCTCTCTCAGCTGATTCTTCAGGTCATCTGTCATCGCCCCTAGCTGGTGCTACCACCAGTTTCATGCCCCTGTGTGTACTCACCTAGTTGTGGTTGCAGGGGTCGATTCAAAGCTCCTGTGTGTGTGTACTCACCTAGTTGTGGTTGCAGGGGTCGAGACATAGCTCCTGGCTATGTGTGTGTGTGTGTGTATGTGTGTGTGTGTATGTGTGTGTGTGTGTATGTGTGTGTGTGTGTGTGAGCCTTATTTATAATTTTCAAGACTATACTCAACATTTTATAAATATTAAATTCATAGAGAAGCTCTACCTTAGGCAATATACAGCGCCTAGGGACTGACAGACAATCAGATTCGATCTGAGGAAGGGTACTTCCTTAGATTAAGAGCCTTTCATTCATATTAAGGATCGCCTTTCAACAAGGTTAACAAGGATATAATCAGCTGCCTTTTTTTTCCTTTAATTCTTAGACATTAGGAAAGTGTCTGCCTGATATACCATATTGTCATAATTCTAAGAAATCAAATCGAATGCTGGTGTATCCTTTTTGGTTAGGGTCCTTAAAATTTCATCAGTATATGTACTCAAATTTAATGGATTAGCTTATGTTTATGTTATTCGGCTTATAGGTTAGTTTAGGTAAGGTTCGTCAGGAAATAGGTCAAGTGTTTCCTGACGTGGGTCTTAGTCACATGATGACCCACCACTGGAGCTTTAGGTCATCTGACCGAGGCCTTCCACTAGCTTACCGGTCCATCTCTTTAAAAATTACTAATTATTATAACCATTTTATCCTATATGATCAATTGGCTTATACAATAGGGACTGAGTTCATTTCTGGTCAAGGTGAGATGTACAAATTAGTCTCCATGGCAACGATGTCCACTCTTCACCTACTCACCTAAGTCTTATTATATATACCACTTTGAGTCAGTTTATTAAGCATAATATATTTTTACGATTCTTTTTACACCTGCTTGGAAGTTTTCGGAGACACAATGCACAATTTTAAAAGCATTTTTAATTAAAAAAATATTAATGGTTCAGTCGGTAAAGCAATGATTCTTTTCCACATCCTGGATGTATTTTATGAATTGTTTGAAGTTACGTAACTGGTGAACCACATTGTATAGGAAATAATGTGTAAACAAATTCTTTTGTTACTTTCTCTTCCTTAATATAGTCAAGGAAATATTTTAATAAAGGAGGATGACAGAGGAAAAACAAAAAGTAAATGAGATGAAACACCAACAACGAACAATGAGAGGGGGAGGAGGCAGGAACCACCAACGAAAAGGTAGAGGGAAAACGTATAACGAACGAGAAAAGGCGAAGAAGGGGGAAACAAATAAGAAGCGAGAAAAGGGGAGGCCAGACACGAATAACAAATGAGGAGAGGGGAGAGGGACCAAGAATTATTTCCCTTGGCCTTGCGCATGTCTTACGAACATTTAAGAAAGCCTCACTACACGCAACAACAACACTCTTCTTGTTATCCACTGTTTTGCAAGGATTATCTGTCCTTATTATTCTTGTATATAGTTCATGCTCCACTTTACAATTAAGTTTTTATCACATTTTTTTTTAATTGTATGCTTTGTAATGGCCATTTATCATGAAGTTTTTGTTTCCCCATTACTGAGATTTTTTTTAAGCTTTCGCAGTGGTGTAGCAGTTTTAATTCTGACCCTTGTCCACTCTGATATCTCTTCTTACCTCTCCTCGGCCATCTGCTCTCCAGGTAGTCTTATATCCTCTCAAGCACCTTCTCTGTTACTCCTGCTGTGTCGGTGTGATACCATGTCAAATGTTTTTTTACAGTCTAGCAAAGGGCGGGTTTCCTATCTCTCTCTCTCTCTCTCTCTCTCTCTCTCTCTCTCTCTCTCTCTCTCTCTCTCTCTCTCTCTCTAAGTTTACTTCAAGGAAGATTTCGAAAATCTGAATAGTGTAATTACTAGCACCCAGGGGCCTTTAGTATTCAATATCTCCTATATCAGAATGGCTCAAGATAAATCCCAAGAAAGTCTCTGCTGGTTCATCCTCCCTCCCTCTCTGTCTCTCTCACTCCCTCTCTCTTTTCTTTTTTTTTTACACAGGATTTGACAAGGTTAGGTTAATATCCCTAACTTTATTGACAGCTATTGACAAGTTAAGGATTACTAACTTTATTGACAAGCTAAGAGCTGTTACATACATCGGCTCATTTGAAATCATTTTTATTGTTATGAAACATACAAGTAGGGAACAGGATGAAGTTGGAGCCATCTGTGGGTCAACATTTTCATTTGATCAACTGACTTTATCTCGTTGACATAAAATGCTGTACGAATGTGTTCCAGACTCGAGTCATCCTGGGGATAGATGATGAAGTGATGTTCTGGAGAAGGGTACATCCAGAGTGAAGTTGCTGCTTTCTGCCCGTCTTGTGGTATAGAAGCTTGCTTCTCGCTGTCCTCGAAGTGGAGCCAAGTGTGGTACTTTGACAATGCTGGCCTTGTACATAACAGTAAGGCCACCCACATCCCTCCTGTGTTGAAGGCTCTGCTGAAGTGACAGATCTATCCAGGATGGGTCCAGGCGAGAGATGAGACGTCTTGCTCTGTTCTCTACTCTGTCAAGCAGTCGCAGATGAGAGGGGGGAAGGCAAACCAAGAAAGTGGAGCCTACTCAAGGTGTGAGCGTACTTGTGCCTCATACAGAATCTTGCAACCCCTACTGTCAAGCAGATGCGAGATACGTCAAAGTGCTGTAAGCTTCCTGGCTGCCTTGTTTGCAAGATTTACGACGTGGTTCTTCACCCCAAGGATATCAACTGCTTCCCCAGGTACCAACACTCTCCCATTCATACTTACTACTGCTCCGGCATTACCATCATGATGCCTAGAGACCATCATCATTTGTGTTTTCTCAGGTGGGGCTCTTCCTCTCTCTTTCTAAGTTTACTTCAGGAAAGTATTCGAAACCGTGGATAGTGTAATTACTAGCACCCAGGGGCCTTTAGTATTCAATATCTACTGTATCAAAATGGCTCAAGGTAAATCCCAAGTCAGTCTCTGCTGGTTTATTCTCTCTCTCTCTCTCCCTCTCTCTCCCTCCCTCTCCCTCCCCCTCTCCTCCTTCCCTCTCCCCCTTCCCTCTCCCCCTTCCAACTCCCCCTTACCTCTCCCCCTTACCTCTCCCCATTACCTCTCCCCATTACCTCTCCCCCTTCCCTCTCCCCCTTCCCTCTCCTCCTTCCCTCTCCCCTTCCCCTCCCTCTCCCCTTCCCCTCCCTCTCCCCCTTCCCCTCCCTCTCCCTCTCCCTGGTTGTGTTCATGGCATGTAGGTAGAATGTAACAAGTACATCTCACTGTTCTCATCGAAGGAGAGTTTTGATTGGCTGCCAACGCTGCAAATTAACTGCCCACGTGTTTCATGGTTGGCGCACGAGTCACCAGACGTTGTACCTGTGGGGCTCTTCCTCCCTCTCCCTCTCTCTCTCACACACACACTCACTGCTCCTCACAGAGGAAACATCTTCTCTCCGCTTGTCTAGGAGAATGCTATTCTCAGCTCGTGGTATTTAGACACTGGTTTTGGTAGAGTATGTCTTCACTGGTGTGCAGGGACATACATCTTGTTACTCTGTGCAACTCAATTCACAGAGCATTATTTAGACAATGATATTTGACGTTTTCAGAGGTTGTGCATGTCGTGAGACACACTGTATCTCTGGTCCCATGGCATCTATGTAATGTTGTAGTCGGGAATTTAGAATTGCTTAACTCATTTTCAGTAATAAGGGAGTTTTTGCCTTTTGTGGAGGACTTGCTGATGCTCCCCAGTGCTGGTCATTTTCTCTCCTTGTTCCTTACCTGGCGTCGTGCTGTTCACAGCTGCTTCGAGTGTTGTTGCTGTTTGGTGAATGGGTCGTCCTACTGTTCAAGCAAGCTGTTATACTTCCTTGATGGTTCAGAAGTTACCTTATCTAGGGACCTGTTTTTCTCAAACACATTCTAAATCTAGTCTAACAGAGCACATACCGAGCACACTAACACACATACACATACACACCTATATTACTCTTGTACTTACGAGTACATCTCATCAGAGCAACATACCAGATGGTACATATTAAGAGTACATAAGTGTCCATAGCATCATATATATGATATATATGTATAATATGCTTTACTCCAAGAATTGTGTAAAGTCTATCTCCATAATTTTTCAAGTTGCATTCATTGTATATATTACCACCTAGACACTCTTACATAAGAACATAAGAAAGGAGGAACACTGCAGCAGGCCTGTTGGCCCATACTAGGCAGGTCCTTCACATTCCATCCCACTAACAGAATATTTGCTCAACCTAATTTTCAATTGTACCCAATAAATAAGCTTTGATAATTTTATTTACTCATGTGCAATTCCCACTCAAATCCAACCCCTCTCACTCATGAATTTATCCAACCTAAATTTGAAACTACCCAAGGTCCTTGCTTCAATAACCCTACTAGGCAGACTGTTCCACTCATCAACTACCCTATTTCCAAACCAATACTTTCCTATATCCTTTCTAAATCTAAACTTATCTAACTTGAATCCATTATTGCGGGTTCTCTCTTGGAGAGATACCCTCAAGACCTTATTTATATCCCCTTTGTTAATACCCATTTTCCACTTGTATACCTCGATCATGTCTCCCCTCATTCTACGTCTTACAAGTGAATGTAATTTAAGGATCTTCAATCTTTCTTCGTAAGGAAGATTTCTAATGCTATGTATTAATTTAGTCATTCTACGCTGAATGTTTTCTAACGAATTTATGTCCATTATGTAATATGGAGACCAGAACTGAGCTGCGTAATCTAGGTGAGGCCTTACTAATGATGTATAAAGCTGTAATATAACCTCTGGACTTCTGTTGCTAACACTTCTTGATATAAATCCCAGTAATCTATTTGTCTTATTACGTACGCTTAGGCATTGCTGTCTTGGTTTAAGGTTGCTGCTTACCATCACCCCCAAGTCCTTCTCGCAATCTGTATGGCTAAGGTCTACGTTATTTAACTTATAAGTGCTTGGGTTATGGACACTCCCGAGCTTCAGAACCTTGCATTTATCTACATTGAACTTTTATAATCTGCTAAGCGAAAATCTGGGACCGTTACTGAATTATCCCTACTATCATACATCCATTCAATGCTAAAGGTAATTGACTTGTGGTCGCTTGAGCCGAGTTCCTCTGTAATTTCTAAATTATTAACAAGGGTTTCCTTGCTTGCCAGAACCAAGTCAAGTAGGTTATTTCCCCTTGTAGGTTCTGTTACAAACTGCTTCAAAAAGCAATCCTGAACTACTTCTAAAAAGTCGTTAGATTCTAAATTCCCTGTCAAGAAATTCCAATTAATATGACTAAAGTTAAAGTCCCCTAGAATTACTACGTTATCGTGCCTTGTGGCCTTAACAATTTCCTCCCAAAGTAGTCTCCCTTGTTCCCTATCTAAGTTTGGAGGACGGTAAATCACGCCTAAAATCAATTTTTCACACCCCTCTGAAAATTCTGTCCAGACAGACTCTGTATGTGTTATTTCAGACTTTATACCCGTTTTTATGCAACAATTTAAATGATCACGGACATAGAGTGCCACCCCACCCCCCTTCCCGATACTTCTGTCTACTTGGAACAATTTAAAACCCTGAATGTGACATTCGGCAGGCAAGTCCCGATTTTTCATATTAAACTTTAGGAATCTGTCCAGTTCCTTCTTGAGAACAGCCAGGGGGAATGTATTGGTAATTCCCCTTATACACTGTGGGGGTTCCTGAACAGTCTTGGGCCCAGGAAACAGTAACTGTTATATTTACTTCTTTCTCTAAACATTTACTGACTTTTTGAGAAGTATCTGTTACCAGCTACACCTGCTGTTCTAATTCAATCTTATGCTTAGTTATTCTTCCTATTCAATCTTACGCTTAGTTATTCTTATGCTTAGTTATTCTTCCTATTCAATCTTATGCTTAGTTATTTTTCCTATTCAATCTTACGCTTAGTTATTCTTATGCTCAGTTATTCTTCATATTCAATCTTATGCTTAGTTATTCTTATGCTTAGTTATTCTTCCTATTCAATCTTATGCTTAGTTATTCTTATGCTTAGTTATTCTTCCTATTCAATCTTATGCTTAGTTATTCTTCCTATTCGATCTTATGCTTAGTTATTCTTCCTATTCAATCTTATGCTTAGTTATTCTTCCTATTCAATCTTATGCTTAGTTATTCTTCCTATTCAATCTTATGCTTAGTTATTCTTCCTATTCAATCTTATGCTTAGTTATTCTTCCTATTCAATCTTATGCTTAGTTATTCGTCTAATTTAGTTTCGTACTCTACTGACCCTTTAATTTCCTTCTCAATATTATCCTTATTTATAGAGAATTCCTGATATATCACCTCTCTCTCTCTCTCTCTCTTCTCTCTCTCTCTCTCTCTCTCACCTTACTTGCTCTAATGTGACATTTAAAATTTCTATTCCATTTTTCAAAAGTTTTATTTTCCTTATATAATTTCTCTATTAACCTTTCTTGCTTTTCCTCATTATGCTCAATTATATTCATTTTATCAATCCAGTTATGTATGCCTCCTGTCTCCACTGCATCACTCTCCAGGCTGTTCCACTTCCTGACAACTCTGACTGAAGAAATACTTCCTAACATCCCTGTGACTGTGTGTGTGTGTGTGTGTGTGTGTGTGTGTGTGTGTGTGTGTGTGTGTGTATGTGTGCACATGGGTGAGGGGGAAAGGGCAGTCAGATCGTGGTCAACTAATCACACCTGATGTCTAATCCTGTAATTTGTGATGAATCCTGTCACAGTAATTTAAGATTCGTTGTTGGGTAAAAACATGGAACTCGCACATACAGATTGTTATATTGTTGTCTAATCTGCTGTAATTGTTACTTAAGTGATGTAATTTGTTCCCTTCAGCGTGAGTTATGCCATCTGTGGACATGAAAGAAATATATATATATATATATATATATATATATATATATATATATATATATATATATATATATATATATATATATATACATGTATATATATATATGTGTGTGTGTGTGTGTGTATTTATATAGCACTTGTGCACCATCATCTCTTCTTATTATCTGCATCAATCAACATCAATTATCATTAATCAACGTCAACATCAATCATTAACACCCTTCTGACGTCATAATGCAGCATTCCTCATCAATATTCATTAATCAACATCAATCACCGATTGCCGTGCATCATCATAATTGATCAGTAATCATCAATCATGATCGCCAGTCATCAATGTAGGACACCGCAGGATTTAAGGTCCTGCCACCCCGTGCTGAGTCCTGTGTCTAGACCCGGGCAAGAAGACGCTCTGGATGTTGGTAGGACTTGATGCTAGTGAAGAGTTCTTGTTCCGAGGAACTGAAGCTGCCTCTCCCTTTCCTTGGAGCAAACCTGATTACTTCACATTACCCAGGTTATT
>WNWK01033763.1:0-20918 GCA_009830355.1 Cherax destructor | reverse complement strand
TCATGATGCTGGGTGATGTGGTGAAGTTCGGTGCTGGGTGATGGTGGGTAAAGTTCATGACTGCTGGGTGAGGGGGGGGGTGAAGTTATGACTGCTGGGTGATGGTGGGTAAAGTTCAGACTGCTGGGTGGTGGGGAAGTTCATGACTGCTGGGTGATGGTGGGATGAAGTTCATTACTGCTGGGTGATGGTAGGGTGAAGTTCATGACTGCTGGGTGATGGTGGGATGAAGTTCATGACTGCTGGGTGATGGTGGGTGAGTTCATGACTGCTGGGTGATGGTGGGTAAGTTCATGACTGCTGGGTGATGGTGGGAGTTCAACTGCTGGGTGATGGTGGGGTGAAGTTCATGACGCGGGGTGATGGGGGGGGGTGAAGTTCTTTACTGCTGGGTGATGGGGGGTGAAGTTCATGACTGCTGGGTGATGGGGGGGTGAAGTTCATCTTGGCACCTGTGTCTCAGTTTTCGATCGTCACACCACTGGTACCTTCACCTCAGTGGTCGATCGTCCCACCACTGGTACCTTCACCTCAGTGGTTGATCATCCCACAACTGGTACCTTCAGCTCAGTGGTCAATCATTCCATTACTGGCACTTGTAATTCAGTGGTCGATCATTCCACCACCTGCCCCTGTAAATCAGTGGTCGATCATTCCACCACTGGCCCTGAAACTCAATGGTCGATCATTCAACCACTGGCACTTGTAGCTCAGTGGGCGATCATTCCACCAATGGCACTTGTAGCTCAGTGGTCGATCTTTCCACCACTGGCACTTGTAGCTCATTGGTCGATCATTCCATCACTGGCCCTGTAATTCATTGTTCGATCATTCCACCACTTGCACTTGTAACTCAGTGGTCGATCATTTAACCACTGGCCCATGCAACTCAGTGGTCGATCATTCTACCACTGGCGCCTGTAACTCAGTGGTCGATCATTCCACCACTCGCACTTGTAGCTCAGTGGTCGATCATTCCACCAATGGCCCCTGTAAGTCAGTGTTCGATTATTCCACCACTGGCCCCTGTAACTCAGTGGTCGATCATTCCACCACTGGCACTTGTAGCTCAGAGGTCGATCATTCTACCAATGGTACTTGTAGCTCAGTGGTCGATCATTCCACCACTGGCACTTGTAGCTCAGTGGTCGATCATTCAACCACTGGCCGCTGTAACTCATTCGTCTATCACTCAACCACTAGCAATTGTTGTTCAAAGTTCGATCATTCCACCACTAGCACTTGCAGCTCAGTGGTCGATCATTCCACCACTGGCACTTGTAACTTAGTGGTCGATCATTCAACCACTTGCCCCTGTAACTCAGTGGTCGATCATTCCACCACTGGCACTTGTAGCTCAGTGGTCAATCATTCCACCACTGGCACTTGTAGCTCAGTGGTCGATCATTCAACCACTGTCCCCTGTAACTCATTGGTCGATCACTCAACCACTGGCAATTGTTGCTCAGAGGTCGATCATTCCGCCACTGTCACTTGCAGCTCATTGGTCGATCATTCAACCACTGGCCCCTGTATCTCAGTGGTCGATCATTCCACTACTGGAACTTGTAGCTCAGTGGTCGATCATTCCACCACTGGCACTTGTACATCAGTGGTCGATCATTCCACCACTGGCTTCTGTAACTCAGTGGTCGATCATTCCACCACTGGCCCCTGTAACTCAGTGGTCGATCATTCCACCTCTGGCACTTGTAGCTCAGTGGTCGATCATTCCACCACTGGCCCCTTTAACTCAGTGGTCGATCATTCCACCACTGACACTTGTAGCTCA
Organism: Cherax destructor; assembly: GCA_009830355.1. Taxonomy (NCBI): domain Eukaryota; kingdom Metazoa; phylum Arthropoda; class Malacostraca; order Decapoda; family Parastacidae; genus Cherax; species Cherax destructor. The sequence continues at coordinate 19,126 of WNWK01033763.1, read as the reverse complement.
GTGGTCGATCACTCCACCACTTGCACTTGTAACTCAGTGGTCGATCATTCCACCACTTGCCCCTGTAACTCAGTGGTCGATCATTCCACCACTGGCACTTGTAGCTCAGTGGTCGATCACTCCACCACTGGCACTTGTAGCTCAGTGGTCGATCACTCCACCACTGGCACTTGTAGCTCAGTGGTCGATCACTCCACCACTGGCACTTGTAGCTAGCTTTTGCCCTAATCTCTTGTGTATAACTGCAGCAGATACCTGGAGAGGGTTTCAGGGGGTCAACGCCCCCGCGGCTCGGTCTGAGACCAGGCCTCGTGGTGGATCACGGTCTGATCAACCACAGCCTAGTTCGTCAGGTACTGACTTTAGGTGCCTGTCCAGTGCCTTCTCGAAGACAGCCAGGGGTCTATTGATAATCCCCCTTATGTATGCTGGGAGGCAGTTGAACAGTCTTGGGCCCCGGACACTTATTGTGTTGTCTCTCAGTGTACTCGTGGCGCCCCTGCTTTTCATTGGGAAATATTCCATCTCCTGCCGAGTCTTTTGCTTTCATAGGGAGTGATTTTCGTGTGCAAGTTCGGTACTAATCCCTCTAGGATTTTCCAAGTGTATATTATCATGTATCTCTCTCGCTTGCGTTCCAGAGAATACAAATCAAGGACCTTCAACCGTTTCCAGTAATTTAGGTGACTTATCGTACTTATGTGTGCCGTGAAAATTCTTTGTACACTCTCCAGGTCAGCAATGTCGCCAGCCTTGAAGGGGGCAGTTATTGTACAGCAGTATTCCAGCCAAGAGAAAACAAGTATTATGAAGAGAATCATCATGGGCTTGGCGTCCCTAGTTTTGAAGGTTCTCATTATTCATCCTATCATTTTCCTAGCAGATGCGGTAGATACATTGTTGTGGTCTTTGAAGGCGAGATCCTCTGACATTATCCCTCCCAGGTCCTTCACATTACTTTTCGCTCTATTGTATGGTTAGAATTTGTTGTATACCCTGATACAGTTTTAATTTCCTCAAGTTTTCCATATCTAAGTAGTTGAAATTTCTCTTCATTGAACTTCATATTGTTTTGAGTGACCCAGTGGAAGATTTGGTTTTTCGATGGAGGTCACTGTTATGACAATCCTGGTGTCATCCGCAAAGGAAGACACGGATCTATCGCTTACATCTCTGTCTATGTCAGATATGAGGATGAGGAATAGAATGTGAGCGAGTACTGTGCCTTGTGGAACAGAGCTTTTCACCGTAGCTGCCTCAGACTTTACTCTGTTTACTATTAATCTTTGTGTTCTATTTGTCAGGAGATCCATCTACCAACTTTTCCTGTTATTCTTTTATCACGCATTTTGTGCGCTATTACACCATGGTCACACTTGTCGAAAGCTTTTGCAAAGTCTGTGTATACTACATCTGTATTTTGTTTATCCTCTACAACATCCAGGACCCTGTCATAGTGGTCCAGGAGCTGGGACAGGCAGGAGCAACCAGCTCTAAACCCTTGTTGCCCTGGGTTATGTAACTGAAGGGTATCTAGGATGTTAGTGCTATCGGTCTGTAGCTCTTTGCAATTGCTTTACTGACACCTTTGTAGAGTGGAGCTATGTCTGTTGATTTAAGTGACTGTGGGATGACCCCTGTGTCCATTCTCCCTCTCCATAAAATGCTGAAGGCACGTGACAGGGGCTTTTAGCAGTTTTTGAGGAACACGGAGTTCCATGAGTCTGGGCCTGGGGCAGAGTGCATGGGCATGTCATTTATTGCCTTTTCAAACTTATTGTGGTGTTAGGATAATATCAGAGATTTTTTAGATGACGAAATTTTGGGTCTCGGTCATAAAGAATTCATTTGGATTGTCGACCCTTAGTCTGGGCAGCGCCTCGCTGAACACTGAGTCGTATTGGGACTTTAATATCTCACTCATTTCTTGGCTGTCTTTTGTGTATGTCCCATCTCGCCTAAGCAGGGGCCCAATACTGGATGTTGTGTTTCTTTTAGATTTAGCATAAGAGAAGAAGTATTTTGTTTTTGTTTTTCAATTTCCTTTATGGATTTTAGTTCTTCCTGCAATTCTTGTTTCCTGTAGGATTCCTTCAGCTTAAGTTCGATATTTGCAATTTCATTGACCAGTGCCTCCCTTTGTATTTCAGATATATTGGCCCCTCTCAGCAGCTCTGTGACTCTTCGCCTTCGTGTGTATAGGGAGCGTCTCTCTCTTTCTTGTTTACATGTTCTCTTTCTTTTTCTTAATGGAATGTGTCTTGATGAGATCTCAAGAACCACAGAATGTATTTTTTCTAGGCAAAGGTTCGGATCCGTGTTGTTTAGGATATCTTCCCAGCTTGTTTCATTTAGGACATGGTTGACTTGTTTTCATTAAATGTTTTTTTATTGAAGTTGAATTTTGTGAAAACACCCTCATGATTGATCACATTTTGCTGGTCAGGAGCCCTGTGCATACATGTCTGTATCTCTATCATGTTGTGATCTGAGTGTATTGTCTTTGATAAAGTTATATTACGTATCAGATCGTCATTGTTAGTGAAGATGAGGTCCAGCGTATTTTCTAGTCTTGTATGTTCTAATATATGCTGGTTTAAGGGGAATTGGGTGCAGAGATTTAGTAGCTCGTGTGTGTGAATTTTCATCTGAGCTGCCTCCTTGCACTTAACACATGTCCCGTTATTCCTGGCCCGTTAACTACATAACTGAGACTCTCGCAATGTGTGGACTCAGACCCATACTGCTTCACCAATGTTTACATGAATATCAAAAAATGGGAGGCAACTGAAATGTACACATCGACTTCTTGTGTTATAATAATTACTCGTGAACTCATAAGAACAAGAGTACATTAAGGAATGAGGACGTTTACCGTAGTTTACTTAGAGAGTGCTTCTGAAGAAATGTTGAAACTGATTAATTTTATGAGCCAAAATATTGATGAGATTGCCTCTTCACCGAGTGTGAATTAGATAACGCATTTACTAAAGGTCGATCAACTGCTCCTGGAGAGGATGGTATAACCTATGATATTCTCAGAACTCTAAGGCACGTGCCTGATAATCCTTTGTTGGCACACTATAATACCAATTACATTGAGGGATTCTTCCTACTTCCTGGACCAATAGTCTCATTGTGCCAATCCCTAAGTCCCAACAGCCTGATACATTTAGACCGATCTCCTTAACGATACTTAACAATACTTAACAGACTGTACCACAGAATCAGACACCAACTTTCCCTTACCTCTGTGGGTTCATGAAAGGTAAAAGTGTGCAGAACTGTATTTCCACCTTTCTCACCGCACACACCTCTACTAGTTTTACCACATTTCTTGATCTAAAATCTGCATTTGATATCGCAAACAGAACCGTTATACTACATGAACTAACCAAAATGAATATTGGTGGTAGCCTACTTTGCTGGATAATAGGATACATGTCAAACAGAGTATCCTCTGTCCTCTACCGAGGCTTTAGAAGAGAGTCTAAAGAAATGTCCCTAGGTACACCGCAGGGAGGAGTTTTCAGTCCCATGCTATTTAATATTCTGATTAATGCTCTCCTAAATGCTCTACCTGCCTCACCTAAACATATAGCTATAAGCTATGCTGATGACATCATGATCCATACAACAGGGTATAAGAAGATGAGTACCATTCTTAATGAAGTTTAAGCAATTTGTAATCGACTAGACCTCGTAATATCTTCCTCTAAAACAAAGATATTAACAAGCAAACGACATCCCCCACCCATCTATTTGCAGGGTGAAAACATTAGCTACGTTAAAACTTACAGATATCTTGGTGTAGATGTACCCTTTACCAAATCTACTATACCACAACTAAATAAGAAATGCAAAGATAGACTAAATGCTCTTAAAGCTGTTGCTGGATACAACCCCAACTATGGTGCTAATGTGAGAATCGCGAGAATGATGTACATAGTCTATGTTAGGTCCTTAATTGATTATGCTGCTCCCATGTTGATATTAGCTAGAGAAAGTTCTCTCCGACCCTTGGAGTTAATGCAAAATGAAGCTCTCAGAATTATTTTAGGCTGTCCCAAATCTACAAAGGTTCTTAATATGAGGAAGGAGCTTGGTATTTCTAGTATCAGTGATAGGATTGTTGAGATTAACACTGTACTTGGTATTAGAATGTTAAGAAATGAACCAGACACTGTTACAATGAATCTTACTAAATGTCTAGAAGTAAATACTCACAGATCTAAATGGATTGTGAAAACATGCAATTACATTAAGTTTTACAACCTGCATGAATTGTATAACTGTAGGCAACAAGAGCATTTCACCCCTCCATGGAAGATGTGTTCATTTAATATCACATACCTGCAAGTCCCTTCCAAGAAGCTCATTGCTAGTAATCCCTTCCTTAAATCACTTGTTAAAGCAACTGCTCAAGAAGAAATTTATCGCCTAGCTGGTAGTAATAAGTTATCACAAGTTATATACACTGATGGATCTAAACAGGAGTCTTCTGGCAGGGCTGCATCTGCTCTGGTTGCCACCTCCCTAGTTAAGAACGATAATAAATTTGTTGAACTAGGCATAAGAATTAACAACTGGGCGTCTACACTGCAAACTGAATTGTTTGCAATCCTAATGGCACTAAAGCTAACTTATGACACTGAGCTTGACTCTATCATCATTACTGATTCTATGTCATCATTGAAGGCTCTTGACTCATATAATGACTTCAACAACATGCTCATTGGAGAAGCCAGGTATAGATACTCAAAAATCCGGGACAAAGGAATTAATGTACAATTGCTATGGATCCCATCACACATTGGATTACTCCTTCATGATAAAGTTGATATGTTAGCCATGAAGAATACCCAGGAGAATGTTGAATATAACTTTGGTATATCTGTGTCTAGTATTAGAAATAATATTAGGAGAAAAATAAATAATGAAAATGATTGTTATAGGAATGCAGTTAGAAGCCTGAGTAGATCTATAACCCACTATGATAACATGAACGTAGATAAGTATGTTTATGGAGCAACTTGCAATGTGAACAGACTGACTGATGTTGTAGTGGCCAGGCTTAGGCTTGGCTACAAGTACTTCTGGCAGTTTGGGAGACACAGATGATGATCAAACTAAATGCAAATTATGTGATCAGGCATATGGTCACTGTCTTGAACACTATGTGCTGAATTGTCCACTTATTGAGGAATATAGAGATAGACAGTATAATAACCTATGTGACATGTCAAGATATCTTATTAGTGAAAATATGATACCAGATATACTAAGCAAATTTTCTAAAATTGCTTGTAACAGATAAGTGAACTGTAGATATAAATCCAAATGTACACCTGTTAACCCTTTTGGGGCCTAGTTCCTAGGCCTTTTGTGTATCCATATGCTCTTGCGCTACCGTCCACAGGATGGATATGGGGTGCACAATAAACTAGTCACTTCGGTGGCAAAATCTAATCCATGCTAGGCAGATCCAACTCACACCCACTCATGTACTTGTCTAACTTGTATTTTGAAAGCTACCCAAAGTCTTGGCTTCAATGACGTTACTCGGGAGGTTGTTGCACTCACCCACAACACTATTACCAAACTATTGATTACCTATATCTTTATAAATCTATTTTTTTTCAACTTGAACCCATTGACGCGAGTCCTGTCTTGGTTAAATATTTTCATCACTTTATTTGTATCCCTTTTTTTCCCATCTTCCATCCATAGACTTCAATCATATCGACTCTGACAGTGCAGGTTCAGTCCCCTCAGTCTATCCTTGTAAGAAAGATTTCTGATACATGGGATCTACTTTGTCATGTTTCTTTGTATGTTGTCCAGCGCAGTTGTGTCCAGTCTGAAATATGAAGAGCAGAACTGTGTACAAGAACCTTCATGAGGCCTTTCCAAGTATATATGAAGTTTAGGCATAACCTGAAGACTACTGCTATTACCTTTAAACATCCAGCTTAACATATCGATTAATGATTCCCCAAGGCGCACTGAGGGCAAATTTCTAGGTCTTCATCTTGACTGCAATCTTAAATTTCAGACCCACATCCAACATATATCCAAGAAAATATCTAAAGCAGTAGGCAACCTTTCCAAGATACCGTATTATATACCCCAAACGGCACTATCACTATACCACTTTCTAATCTGTCCTTACCTCACCTATGGTATTTGTGCTCGGGGATCGAACATGGCCAATCACCTTAAACCTTTAATATTGCAACAAGAAGCTGCTGTTCGGATGATCATCAACTCACAACAACTCCTCCACTCTTCAAGATCTTGAACTTACTTAATATACGCTTATATTATTGTGCCTACCTGGAGTCTACCTGGAGAGAATTCCAGGGGTCAACGCCCCCGCGGCCCGGTCCGTGACCAGGCCTCCTGTTGGACCAGAGCCTGATCAACCAGGCTGTTACTGCTGGCCGCACGCAGTCCAACGTACGAACCACAGCCCGGCTGATCAGGTACCGACTTGAGGTGCCTGTCTACTATATATACAGAACATTAAACTCCAATATAAACTCTCAAACTTCTCCTTCAACACTACAATGGAAAACACAACACAAAACACTCGCTCACATCTCTCGTGTCATTCTCATCCTACACAAATATGCAATACACATAAAAGGCCTCAAGATCTGGAATTTATTACCTCAACCAGTAAAAGGTACTCTGCCTGCAAATCAATTTAAGGCTATACTTAAAAATCGTCTCATCTCCTAAAATTAACTATTCCAACACTGCTAAATCATTTAATCAGTTTAAAACAACTCAAAAAATCCCCGCAAAATTTACGACTGCTAATCAATTAAAACATTAATACATACTTAAAATTGTGCTGTTGTATCATTGTAAATTGTACTAATTGTAATACTGTTATTTGTTATGTACTACATCACTACTATAAATCTTATTAGTTATAAAACTTTGGCTTCCTCACTGTAGTAATAAGGTAAAATAATGAAGAATTAAAATTTACCACTCTTTAACCTATCTAGTTTAAGTAGTGTGTATAAGTATTAGTATTAGTCTGTCTGAAATGCCCCGGCATGTTAGTGAGTTTCTTTGTACTTAACAACACTTTATAAAATGTAATCACACACTGTAACCTTTACTTGTTTGTTATGAAGCCAAGAATTCCATTAGCTTTATTGCGAACACATATGTACTATTGTCCAGACTTTGGATTACTGCTAACCATAACTCCTAAATATTTATCGCATTCAGAGTGATTGATTGAGATCTACATTTAGTTTATAATTACTATGGGTATTCTTTTTTTCCAGGCTTAGAACCTTACACTTGTCTATATTAAACTTCATCTGCCACTTCTCATACCACTGTAGCAGTGTATTCAGATGTTCCTGTAGCGCTCTAGTGTCCTCGTCAGACTAATCTGACGACTTATTTTGGTGTCATCGGCAAACTTGCCTCTGTCGCTATTTATTCCATCATCAATATCGTTTATGTATATTGTGAACGACAAAGGACCCAACACTGTCCCCTGTGCAACACCGTCCGTGACGCATCCCCCTTTTGACTTCTACCACACCTCAGTCCATGAAGAATTTTCCCTCTCTTATTCCATGTGACTGTCCTCAACAATCTCCGGTGTGGAACTCTATCAAAAACCTTACTGAACTTCACATACACAATATCATATTCATTATCATGATTTATCTCCTCAAATACCTTAGTGAAAAAAAAATTAATAAATTCGTAAGGCAGGAAATCCCCTTTGTTAAACCGTGCTGAGACTAATTGACCAATTTAAGTCTTTCACCGTGGCTACGAATAGCCTCGGCAGTTATTGATTCCATCAATTTTTCCCACAATGCAGATTAGGCCAATTGGTCTATAATTCGAAGCTAACGATCTGTCTCCTGCTTTCTGGATAATTATCACATTTTTCATTTGTCCAGCACTATGCCAGTTTGTAGTGACATGTTGAGAAGACTAGTTAATGGTTTGCTAAGTTCCTCCTTCCATTCCTTAATGGTCTGGTGATTCGATTACTTTTAATCTATTTGTCTGAGAACCTTTTGTCTCCAGTGACTTTGATCGTACATAACGTATTTTCCTCCTGACCTATATAATTATTATTATTTATTGTTTTTTATTAATACATCGGCCGTTTCCCACCAAGTAGGGTGGCCCGAAAAAGAAAAACTTTCATCATCATTCACTCCATCACTGTCTTGCCAGAGGTGCACTTACACTACAGTTATAAAACTGCAACAGTAACACCCCTCCTTCAGAGTGCCGTCACTGTACTTCCCATCTCCAGGACTCAAGTCCGGCCTGCCGGTTTGCCTGAATCCCTTCATAAATGTTACCTTGCTCACACTCCAACAGCACGACAAGTCCTAAAAACCATTTGACTCCATTCGCTCCTATCTAACACTCTCACGCACGCTTGTTGGAAGTCCAAGCCTCTCGCACACAAAACCTCCTTTACCCCTACCTCCAACCTTCCCTAGGCCGACCCCTAGCCCGCCTTCACACCAATACAGATCATATACACTCTCGAAGCCATTCTGTTTCGTTCCATCCTCTCTACATGTCCAAACCATCTCAAACCATCTGTAATTTTGCCAGTATCTTCCGGGGTAAAAACTGAGAGGAAATAAGTGTTGAAGATTGTACACATTTCTTTGTCACTGTGAGTGAGCTGACCTGGGCAGTTTTTAAATGGGTGCATCAGGTATATAGAAGTAAGAACTATATTCCGGAAAGAAACATTTTGGTTGATTTGCGATTCCCTTGAGACTTTATTTACATAATCTCTTGTGGTTTTTATTTTTTTATCCCCTTAATTGAATATGTTGATTATTGAAGTGCCCCTCTCCTCTTTTGATTCGCCTGTCACTTCCTCTCTTTCAGATATGAGATGTTTCAATCTATTGTTTATCCATTTAATGTCAAGTTTGTTTGATGTACTTAACCTGTTTCGAACATATGTTGCCTGGATGTTATAAACTATGTTCTGAAAATGTCATATTGACAACCATTCCCACTCATCTGACCCTGATGTTACCTGTCAGGTAACATCAGTTAACCCCGCCTAGATAATCACTTGTCAGGTAACATCAGTCAACCCCGCCTAGATAATCACTTGTCAGGTTACATCAGTCAACCCCACCTAGATAATCTCTCAGCCCGCAAAATCAGCTGCAGTCTTCTCCAGTGTAGAAGCCGTCACCATCCGTCAGATCCCACAACCACAGCTGCCGAGGCCACTCCTGACCCACCAACTGCCGAGGCCACTCCTGACCCACCAGCTGCCGAGGCCACTCCTGACCCACCAACTGCCGAGGCCACTCCTGACCCACCAGCTCCCCAATCCACTCCTGACCCACCAGCTGCCGAGGCCACTCCTGACCTACCAGCTGCCCAAGACACTCCACCTGCCCAGCTAGCCACCACCTCCACACCACTGCACCTCCACCACAAGATCGAGACTCACACACCATACCCCTGGCTTCACCTAGATAAACCTATTCTTCACTTCACCTTGGAACGAGAACACCATGTTCACCAAAGAACTCCACCCTGGACTCTGCAGTAGAACTGTTATATACACCTCCGTTGCTCCACACAACTTCACACCAAAAAAATTCAAGATTTTGTGAAACAGTTCATCGAAGCCATCGACAACAATGCACAACTCACGTACCTGACAATGAAGCTTTTAAAAGTTTTAAGAACGAGTCTTTTCTAAGAAGACTGTAAGGTGAACACCTGAACTGCTGTGCCTACCAGCTGTCTCCAGCCTGAGTGCTGCTGCTCTTCACCATCATATATATATATATATATTTTCTTTCTTTCAACACGTCGGCCGTTTCCCACCGAAGCAGGATGGCCCAAAAGAAAAAACGAAAGTTTCTCCTTTTACATTTAGTAATATATACAGGAGAAGGGGTTACCAGCCCCTTGCACCCGGCATTTTAGTCGCCTCTTACGACACGCATGGCTTACGAAGGAAGAATTCTGTTCCACTTCCCCATGGAGATAAGAGGAAATAAGAACAATAACTAGTAAGAAAATAGAAGAAAACCCAGAGGGGTGTGTGTATATACATATGCTTGTACATGAATGTGTAGTGTGACCTAAGTGTAAGTAGAAGTAACAAGACATACCTGAAATCTTGCATGTTTATGAGACAGTAAAAAGACACCAGCAATCCTACCATCATGTAAAACAAATACAGGCTTTCGTTTTACACTCACTTGGCAGGACGGTAGTACCTCCTGTGGAGGTATATATATATATATATATATATATATATATATATATATATATATATATATGTTGGGCACACTGTACTATATTAAGAGGAGTCATAATCGCAGATCCCTTTGCCAATAGAATCATTAGACATATAACTTCAGTCAAGACTAGACAGGTGTTCTCTACTTCTGTCATAATAACCTCATTCAAGACTAGACAGGTGTTGTCTACTTCTGTCATAATAACCTCATTCAAGACTAGACAGGTGTTGTCTACTTCTGTCATAATAACCTCAGTCAAGACTAGACAGGTGTTCTCTACTTCTGTCATAATAACCTCATTCAAGACTAGACAGGTGTTCTCTACTTCTGTCATAATAACCTCAGTCAAGACTAGACAGGTGTTCTCTACTTCTGTCATAATAACCTCATTCAAGACTAAACAGGTGTTTTCTACTTCTGTCATAATAACCTCAGTCAAGACTAGACAGGTGTTCTCTACTTCTGTCATAATAACCTCAGTCAAGACTAGACAGGTGTTGTCTACTTCTGTCATAATAACCTCATTCAAGACTAAACAGGTGTTCTCTACTTCTGTCATAATAACCTCAGTCAAGACTAGACAGGTGTTCTCTACTTCTGTCATAATAACCTCATTCAAGACTAAACAGGTGTTCTCTACTTCTGTCATAATACCCTCAGTCAAGACTAGACAGGTGTTCTCTACTTCTGTCATAATAACCTCAGTCAAGACTAGACAGGTGTTCTCTACTTCTGTCATAATAACCTCATTCAAGACTAAACAGGTGTTCTCTACTTCTGTCATAATAACCTCAGTCAAGACTAGAAAGGTGTTCTCTACTTCTGTCATAATAACCTCAGTCAAGACTAGACAGGTGTTCTCTACTTCTGTCATAATAACCTCATTCAAGACTAAACAGGTGTTCTCTACTTCTGTCATAATAACCTCATTCAAGACTAAACAGGTGTTCTCTACTTCTGTCATAATAACCTCATTCAAGACTAAACAGGTGTTCTCTACTTCTGTCATAATAACCTCAGTCAAGACTAGACAGGTGTTCTCTACTTCTGTCATAATAACCTCAGTCAAGACTAGACAGGTGTTCTCTACTTCTGTCAAAAGAGGGGGGGGGGGGGTGTAAAGGAGAAGCGTGTAGACAAGGTGGCAGGAGGGCCCAGGGGGGTGGGTTCTTCGTCAATGCAGGTGGAGCACGAGTACCGAAGCATCGAAGGAAACCACCTTTAAAGAATTTAAGTGTTTAAGTATGAATGTTAATGGCCTCCGAGCGGAGGTCAAGAGGATGTGGGTTGAGAGTATTTTGAGGAGAGAGGGTATTGATGTTTGTTTCCTCCAAGAACACAATTATAGGTGTGGTAGGGAATTGAAGTTAAAGGGATTTAATTTATATACAGGAAGTTCGGAACTTTTCAAGGGAGGGGCTTTGGTAGGTATCAGGGAATCCTGCCCTTTTCATTTGAGGTCGTGGGAGGAGGTAGGAGGGGGGCGGATTGTAAGGGTAGATGGGGTTTGGGGTGACATCTCGGTTTGTTTTCTGGGTGTGTAATATGCCAGCGGTTAATGTGCCTAGTATCAAGGGGGATTTCGTGAGGGATTATTTAGTTTATGCATTGAGGGGTCTTCCTGCAGTAACGGTGATCGCGGGAGACTGGAATTGTGTTATTAGGAGGAATGACGTAGAACCGAGAGGAGCAGGTTGTGTGCTAGCAGTGTTGAGGGACTTGTTAGGGGCAGGTGGGGTTAGGGATGTAGTAGATGGTAGACAGGTTATGGTAGAACATACGTTTATTCGGAAAGGATATGAAGCACGGTTGGATAGGGTGTACGTGTCTTCAAGTATAAATGTGGAAGAGGTGCGTAATATAGATGTTGGGTTTTCAGATCATAGGGGTGTGGTGGCTGTGTTGGGGTGGGTGGGTGCTGTTAAATATTATTCGGATTTGTGGAGGTTGAATGTTAGTTTGCTGAAAAGAGAGGGGGATCTTGAGGGTTTCGAGGCTTGGTGGGAGGGGTTCTGGGGTGGGGGTAGGGGCATTTGTGACATAGGGAAGTGGTGGAATTTGATGGCAAAGGAGGCAGTGAGAGGTTATTATAGGCGTGAAGGGGTTGAGGAGGCTAGGTATAGGTATGGGTTACAGGGATATTTGGAAGGGAGGTTACGGGATTGTTATAGTGGTGGAGGAGGAGGGTGTCATCAACAGAAAATAGCGTATCTTAAGGGTAGACTAAAGGATATTCAGAATGAAGTTTTTAGGGCGATAAGGGTTCGTAGTCAATTAGAAGAGGTGTTATGGGGTGATAGGCCATCGGGTACTGTTTTGAGGAGATTTAGGACACGTAGAACAGGCATGACAATAACGGCATTGAAGGTAGAGGAGGAGATTGGGGGTTATCATACAGGTCAGGTGTTAAGAACTACGGATGGGATGTGTGCTTATGCGAGGTATTGGTTTCAGAATAAGTTCATGGGTAGAGTGAGGGATGAGGTTTGTAGGGGGATTGTGCTAGAGAGCATTCAGGAGAGGTTAGGGGAGGAGGATAGGAAGGGGTTAGGTGGAAGAATAACGATTGAAGAGGTATGGCAAGCAGTGCAAGGGTTACGCATGGGGAAGGCACCTGGGGTGGATGGGTTACCTGGGGATTTCTACGTATGTCATTGGGATGTTTTGAAGGATGTTTTAGTAAAGGTGCTGAATCAAATGAAGGATAGGGGCACGATGGATGAGGTACAGAGGACTGGGGTGGTGGTGTTAGTACCAAAAGGCAAGGATAGTGATGTTTTAAGAGGGTATAGGGCAATAACGTTGTTATGTTCTGATTATAAGATTTTTGCCAAGATATTAGCGAATAGGATGAAAAGGGTGTTGGAGAAGGTTTTAGAGGACGGTCAGTTTGGTATACCAGGACGTAGTATTAGGACGGGGCATAGAATAATTAAGACTTTCGTGGAACAGAAGGAAGGGGGAGGGGTTCTGGGGTTAGATTGGGAAACGGCGTACGATAGTGTAGACAGGGAGATGTTATATGAGATCTTAGGGAGGCAGGGGTTTGGCGGGGAAATTGTTAGGTGGGTAAGAACCTTGTATGATGGTGCCTTGGCGAGGGTCCAGGTTAATGGCAGGTTAGGGGTTCAGGTGAGGTTTGAGAGGGGTCTGAGGCAGGGTTGTCCCCTATCTCAGATCCTTTTTGGGTGTCTGCAAGACCCCTTTTATAGGTTGGTTCGTGAGGGGGTATGGGATGGGGATGAAAAGTTGGGTTGTGAAACGGGCATAGTAGGTTATGTTGATGACACTACAATTATGGTGGGGAGTAGTGAGGGTTTAGGAAATGTTAATAAGATTATAGAGGTGTTTGGAGGGGCTACTGGGATGGGCATCAATAGAGCGAAATCTAGGTTGTTGGAGGTAGGTTCGTGGGTGGGGGGGCCGTTGGGGAGTAGGGGTGGGTGGATGTGTGTTGATAGCTTAAAAATATGTGGGGTCATTTTTAGTCATAGTAGTCAGTTGGCAAGGGACTTAAATTCGGAGTTAGTAGTGAACAAAGCGCTAGGTAGGTTAAGTGGTTTCAGTCCTGGAGAGGTAACGTTGTTACAAAGAGCAGTGGTAGTGAATGCTCTAATTTATAGTAAACTGTGGTTTGTGGCGACTGTTTATCCTCTACGGGAGTGTGACATAAGAAGGTTGATGGTAAGGGTTTATAGATACATTTGGAGCTATGGGAGGCATTGGTTAGCGAGAAGTAGTGACAGCGGGAGTGGCCGTAGGGGTATGGGGTTGATACCATTGGGGAGAAGGCTTCAAAGTATATACGTAAAACAGGAATTTTTAGTAGGGGGAGGGGGGAAGGCGAGTGGGGAGGGTTATGAGTGAGGACGTAGGTGGTGGAAGGGTAGAGATTTATTGCATTATGAGGATATTTTGAGATACCTTTCAGTTGTCAGGGTGCCAGGTAGGGTGAAGGTGAGTAAGTTGGATAGGGTAGGGGGGGAGAAAGAGATAGTGCAGGGATCAGGGATTTATCCAATGTATAATTGGAAATTGGTGTGGTATTGGATGAAGAGGCTGCGTATACCACCTAGGGTACGGGAAACAGGGTATAGGTTTTTATTAGGCATTTTGGCATCAAGGGCACAATTGTGGAGAATGGGCATAATAAGGGAGGGGTTGTGCCTGAAATGCGGTGGGCTTGAAACTGCGTATCACGTTATTTACTTTTGTGAGGAGTTGGGGGAGTGAGGGAATGGTTTAGTGGGGTTTTGAAAAGGGTAGGGGCGGGGGGTTTGTCAACCCTTAGGGCATTAAGTTTGGATGTTGAGGCGTGTCTTGAGGATGTAAGAAGGGCCGTGGCATATTTAGTGGTGGAGTACATTTACATCTCGTGGTGCATGAGAGAGGAGCAGGGCGCTGTCCGTATTAGAGCTATGGCGGCAGGTTTCTATAGGACAAGATGTCGTAATCAAGAGGTGTATGCAGGAAGGTGGTGTAAGGCGTTTTCTTTGGGTTATAGGAACCTCACTGTTGCGTTATTGTTGGGGAGGGGTGAGGACTAACATGAGAGTGTGTGTGAGGTATGGTTATATTAGGGTAGCAGGGGTGTAAGGGGAAATGAGGATGGTTTGTTGTTGATGCTTCAGGTTTTGGGTGCTCTGCTTTCAATAATAATTTAAAAAAAAAAAAATTATGTTTTTGTTAATCAGTAGTTAGTGAGGTTGGCGAAAAAGGGTTGTTGGGGGAAGGGGGGGTGTTGGGAGCATAAGGGGAAGCTTGCCTGTTTTCTAACTGTCGGCGTCATCATAATCTCTTAGGGGTTTGTGAGTCAAAGCAAACCTTTGTTGACTAAATTAAAGGAAAAAAACAATATATATATATATTGGAAGATCTCTATTAGAGATGCCGCCTGTGTGAGTGAGATCCGTGTGTTGGTGTATGGACATTGTGTCACGTATGGCAGGTGTTTGGATGTATGTTGGGTGCGTGTGTGTGGGTGGAGAAAATATTATTTTCCTTTGTGTTAACTTTTTCAGCTACCACCGGGTAATTTTTTTTTGTCTGTGTTATACACAGGAATGTCATATGGTTCAAGCATGACATGGTGGTGGTAAATCTTGAAATGTATGGGTATGGGGAGGTTTTATTTGATGTGCACCAGGTTCTAGGAGCACTGTTGTGGTACACAGCAGTAGGTTAGGTAAGGCTCCAGACTTTTGAAGAGTTAGATTTTTGATCTTAAGTGATCGTTGAATGTAATATAGTGGTGTCTTACATTGTAATGACAGTTAATTTTGATTAATATTAGTAATGTGTGTGTAGGGTGTTGGGTTTTTGTTCGAGGTGTTGTTAGGTCAAAGAAAAAATTTGTTTTGTATATAATATAGATGAGGTTTTACAGTTGTATTGAGATATGTTTAAAAAAAAAAAAAAAAAAAGGGGGAGTTAGGATAGTACACAAGTTCAAGTTTAATAAGATGTTGTTTGTGACTTGTAATATGACTTACGTCTGACTCGAAAGGGTATTTCCTTAACAAGAAAAAAAAAAAAAAAGGAATGGAAGGGGGTTTACAAGTGTACATGGTAGAGCTGTAATGGTTTCATGTTATTATGGTGTATTATAGTGATACCAGGTCTTCGGACTGTTTGGGTAAGACTTTTGCAGAGACAGTATAGTATTGTTCCAGTGTGTTTATGGAATGTAATATGTTTTTTAATTTTCATTAAGGCAGTTGTGGTGTTTAATTTTTTGTAACATGTGTGAGCAGGGAGTTGGGTGTTGAGGTGTGGTTAGGTAAAGGCAGTTATTGTTTTGTGTATAGTTTTGCTGCAGTTTGTAGTTGTATTCTGATATTTTGCAGTAAAGATAAGACAACCTAGTAAATAGGTTAATACGAAGGAGATTGATTATATTTGTGTTTCGTTTTCTGGTAGGGTGAGGAGCTTATGTATATGTTTCAATATGCGATTTTGTCATGACATGTATTGTATGTACTGTTTTAAATAAAATATAAAAAAAAACTTCTGTCATAATAACCTCATTCAAGACTAAACAGGTGTTCTCTACTTCTGTCATAATAACCTCAGTCAAGACTAGACAGGTGTTCTCTACTTCTGTCATAATAACCTCAGTCAAGACTAGACAGGTGTTCTCTACTTCTGTCATAATAACCTCATTCAAGACTAAACAGGTGTTCTCTACTTCTGTCATAATAACCTCATTCAAGACTTGACAGGTATTCTCTACTTCTGTCATAATAACCTCATTCAAGAGTAGACAGGTGTTCTCTACTTCTGTCATAATAACCTCTGTCAAGACTAGACAGGTATTCTCTACTTCTGTCATAATTAGCAGAATGAAAATCGACGATTTTCAGTGATCTCCAGGTTATTAATGAGCATTTCCTTATTTGACATGACTAGATGAAGCAAATTATTACCTCTGGTAGGTTATGTTACAAACTGCTTCAAAAAGCTGTCTTGAACTACTTCCAGGAAGCCACTGGACTCCAGATTACCAATCAAAGACGCCCAGTCAATTTGACTATAGTTAAAATCCCCAACTATTAATACGTTATCGTGAAACCCTAGCAGTTTCCTCCCAAAGAAGTCTCTTTCTGTCTCTTTCAAAGCTTATGGGTCGCTATATTACACCTAAAATTAATTTTCATGTCCTAGAAATTCTACCTAAACAGATTCTGTGTCTAATTCATGGATTTTTATGCCAGTTTATATGGAACAGTTTGTATTTTCTCTGACATAAAATGCTATCTCACCCCCCTTACCGTTATTTATATCGTTATGGAATAACATAAACCCTTGAATATGGCACACGGCAGTCATTTCTTGATTCTTCAAATTAAACCAAGTCTCAGTTATTGCAATAACATCAACGTTTCCCGCACATAAACCCAGACATAATTCATTCACCTCGCTTGTAGCACTTCAACTATTTGAATAAAACATGATAAGATTATTTTTTCTCCTGTCTTTCCCTTTCCACAGTTTGTTGTAATTATCTGTACTTAATGTTAAGTGAGGGTTGCTCCTAAAATCACTGTTATCACAACCGTAATAATTTAAGCAGCTCAATTTGCTGGTTCCACACACAACTTCCCCCCACTCAGCTCACACACTGAGGTCCGGAGTTCGAATCTCCTCCAGTACGGCTGGAAAACATTAGGGACGTGTTTCCATAAGACACCTGGTGTCCCTGTTCACCCATCAGTGTAAAATGGGTACCTGGGTGTTAGTGGACTGGTGTGGGTCGCATCCTGGGGACAAAACTGACCTAATTTGCAAGAAATGCTTAGCATAACAAGAGGCTTTCTATATAGTAGTATGTCACTGATGTCAGCTAGGCCTGTATATCTTGTACATGTAGTAAATAAAGAAAATATTATTATATTATTATTATTTTTAATGCCCTAACAGCTTCCTCTACTGAACTAGCCTGAGCCCCCATACGTACCCTAGATAAGTAAATCTCTATCCATGGCATACATGTCATCTCTACCATAGAAGAGGTCTCAGTTCTATATAACCGGTATTGTAATGTCCTTACAGTGTTTGTCCCATCAACAGTTAACACCAATCGCCTAAGACAACCATTCGTTTTCAATTCCTCTCCTCAGCAGAATGTCACATATTACAGGATGCCCTCCCTTCTTCCTAATTATTTCTATCGCTGACCCATACCTGTTAATCAGGTCCTCGCTCCTACGTCTGCCATCATGGTTGCCTCCAGCACTGAGGCAGATAATGAGACTTCCACTTCCTTCCATGATACACTACACAAATAAACTGACCATAGGAGACTGAAACGTTTCGGTCCGACCTGGACTATTAATTAGTCACAGCTATTGACTAGTTAATGGTCCAAGTAGGACAAAATGTTGTCATAAGTTTAGGCCTCCTATGTGTGAGTTATTCATGTGTTGTTTCAGTCACAGTATTGTGCCTTTTATTCTCCATCTTCCATGATGTCAAGACGGCTAAGAATATTCTACATCCTAGCCTCCTCTTCCTATCTCTAGGTCAGAATGCCTTATACTTGAATATCACCTGGGAACCCACAACATACCGTCACTGGTGTGTTCTGGTGTCTTCCGTAATCTCACCGTCGCCCTTGTCCATTATGATGGTCGCTCTGCATTTGTTCTGGAGCACAGCAAAGTTGTTAGTGGTTTCCTTTCCCCCGTCTTCATCTTCGTTTCTTTACTCCCAACCACTGTCCAGCTTCCTTCATTGTCCTGAGGATTCAAAACAATATTACTACGAATCCTCTTGTTTTCCCTCAGTGGCTGTATCTACGCTTCCTCCAACCCCTCAACATGCTGGTACAGCTGCTCCAAAAAAGGCATCGTTGGTTTAGTTCACAGTTATATAGTTATTTGAAAATAGGACTTTTATTATTTATACTTTTTGATATGAAGCCAAAAATTCTATTAGCTTTATTGTGCACATTTATACACTGTTGTATTGGCTTTAGTACTGCTAACCAGAACTCAGTATGTAAGTTTATTCAGGTATACACAAATACAGTTACATAGATTATCATATATAGCAGCATATGTGTAGAGGACCTAGGATAACCGAACAAAATCAGACAAAGTGACTTATTTCTATTGGGGTCCTTTTAATACCTTATTATTATACTATAAAAGAGATATACTAGGAATAAGGTAAAAATGAGTTATTTATATTTACATGTGTGTTAGCTAAAAAAAATAAAAAATCATTCTCCTCCCTTTCTTTCGCTACATTCATTAGGTACCTGTTGGTTCTCTTCTTGAACTGGTTCATGCTATGACTGGCTTTGACATGTGCAGGCAGTCTGTTCCATTCCT
>WNWK01033762.1:0-20920 GCA_009830355.1 Cherax destructor | reverse complement strand
TTTCCTATTGGGAACATGTTGTCTGAGCAGCTAGAACTACCCCTGGAAAACGAAATTTGGAATACCACCTACCTGACCCACTGTCAGGTCATTCCATTCAGCCCACCCAGGTAATTTTTCAGTCCTATGAAATCAGCCGGGCGGAAGTCGGGGGACAGAGATTTGATTGTCATTATTAGGTAATTCCATGATATATTAAAACTGAGTGATTTGTGATCACTTTCCCAAGCTCATCATTAACCTCAAGATTATTAATTAGCGATTCCCGCTGGCAAGAACCAAGTCTACAGGTTATTTCCTCTAGTTGGTTCTGTCACCAACTGTTTCAAAAACAATCCTGAATCGTATCAAGAAAGTCACTTGACCCCAAACTTCCTGTCAAATTGCTCCAGTCAACTTGTCTAAAGTTGAAATCCCATTGCACAACATTTTCATATGCAGATCCCTTTACGAATTTCATCCCATAAAATTTTTACTGCCTCCCTATCAAGATTTGGGGCCTGAAAACACCCCCAAAGAAAATTTTTCCCGGCCCCTCAAGAAGTTTAACCAAACAGATTCATGGCTGCGTTTTAAATTTTTATATCTTGTCTAACACAACATTTTAAAATTGTCTCTGACATTCTTCCCACCCCCCTTTCCCTGTTGACCCTATCAGTGTGGGAAATTTATACCTTGTTTGACATTCAGAAGGCAACTCTCATCTTTCAGATTGAGCCGGGTCTCTTTATAAATAATATCTATTTTTCCCGACGCATTTTTAAACTCATCTATCTTATTTCTTCACTCCTGTTTTAAATAGAAAACCCTTAAAGGGAGCAGTCTCTTTTTTCCCCTCTGCTGTCCCCCTTTGTTTGCTGACCTGATCCATTGTCTTTATTTGTAAATTTAGATGAATTTTTTTTTATAAATTTCTGTTTTCAGCCCTAGTGTTGCAAATGACTTTTTCCCCACATACACCCATACCTCTATCCTCTATCTTTTAAAAATCCTGGCATGTCAGCAATGGCCCCCAATCGAGTTGGCAAGGTTCCCCCCCTGTCCCTCGGAGCATTGTCAGGTTCCGTATCTGTTCACCATATTCTGTTGGACTGCCCACTTATCAACGAGCACGCAGAATTTACCTCCAACGTCGTCTTTGCTCTGCTGATGGCCCTTTTCCCCTTCTTGCTGATGGACTCTCCTTTAATCCTGACTCTCTCCTTGACTTTTTGACAGCAACTGACTTACTACACAAACTCTGAAGATTATACCTCTAGCACTCCCCTCTGTCCCTGCACTATCCACTGTCCTGCTGCACTCCATACCCTACTAATCATCCCTTACAACCCATCCATCTCTTACAACGCATTCTCCCTGCATCCTGCCCTACCCTGCTGCACTGTATAACCCCTGTGGTTTAGCGGTTCTTTTTTTATTATAATAATAATGGTCTCCTTCCTCAAATCGAACCTAATTACCCCCCAATCCCCCCTTCTCTATCCCATCCTCCCTAGTAGAATAAGTTGGATAAGTAGTTTGTTGTCGGCAGCACACATTGTATAACTCAACCTGCCCTCCAACGCTGGATATGTACGCCGAGTGACGTCATTATATTAATGGCATACAATGCCGACAACTCAAAGAATAAAACAATGATGATGATGATAATACTCTCAGGTAAGAGCCCTCAATAGGGCGAGTGTGAAGGGCGGACAGACGAAGAATAGATGATGAGAGGAAGATCTTGGGTCGGAGATAAAGAGCCAGGGCTAAACCCAGCTGCGTGGCGTTGTGAGGCGATGAATGATGGCAGAATCAAAGACCATGGTGTGTGCAGTGCTCGATGGTTTGTTGTCATGTGGCTGGATCATGACTGGCTGGGCGTCAGGTGGGCGAGGCTCAGGTCGGGCAGAGTTCTGGGAGCAGGGTGTCTGCAGTGCTCGATGGTTTGTTGTCATGTGGCTGAATCATGTAGATGCTGGTTGAGTGAGTGGATGGCTGTAAATTTGACCTGCAAGCAAGTCTTTACAGCTGAAGCAAGGGCTAGTTTCGATGAGTCGTTGATTACACCGTGTTTTGGCTTAATCTTAACACGATGTACAGACATCGTGTAAGAGTAGAGGTGCAATTTGTAGACTATAAATTCCCCTCCCCAGCGGGGATCGTAGGGACACTTCTTGATTAGCAGGAGCGACTGTGACTAGCGTGTAGCTAGGTCAGCAGTGGAGTGAGTGCGTCTGTTAATAAAACAAGTGTAATACTTGGATATCTTTATAGCTGGAACGTTTCGCCTGCACAGCAGGCTTTTTTACTCCATGAAGAATTAGACACATAGTATCTGAGTGCATCTGCAAAGACAGTGATTATGTATGAGTGAGGTGAAAGTGTTGAATGATGATTAAAGTATTTTCTTTTGGGGATTTTCTTTCTTTTTGGGTCACCCTGCCTCGGTGGGAGACGGCCGACTTGTTGAAAAAAAAAAAATGATTTTACTGCCATTTGCAGTCAGATCCTGAAACAGTTCTCTTTATATCACTTAGACATGTCGGTTAAAAGTCGAATCCATTGTCAGTCATATATATATATTTTAGATATATATAGTGTATATTGCTGCTAATACGGTCATTATTATGAATGTTTATGTTTTGTGGAGCCGCCATTTGCAAGGCAGTAGTCTGCACCCAGCGAGGGTTTGCTGCCTAAATCATTGTCATTCAGGTTATTCATTACTCAGTTTTTGACTCAGACACAGAGTTTATTGTTCCCTTAATTATTTTTTTATAGACATGTTCTTATATATAAATTTGTAGTCTTCTCGATATACCATTGAATGTATATTTATTATCATAAATATTAATAAGTCCGTTTTCTAACACACACGAGGAGGCCGGTTTCGTGGTGACGCTAGACCGCTAGGAGTCCTGGCTCAGTTTAAAATCGTTTTTAGTCTTACTATAAATATGCGTTTGGATGTTTAACATAGAGTTGAGGTTTGTTAAGCTACAAAGCGTCTTTTGTCGTAGTTTTATCTATTTTTTTGTAGGGTTAATAGGTAATTTAGCTAAAAAAAACTCATCGTGTCCAGTGGTTCCATTTTCTATGGGCAGCCATTTGCAGGAAGTAGCGGCCGGCAGTACTGACATGGAGAGAATAATAGGCTTAACAATTTACGATCTAGTCTAGGAATGTATATATACATTCACAGATTTATATATATATACATTCATAGATAGATCATCTTACTCAGCGGTTGTGGCTGTCTGGTAACAACTAGATGAGTTACACTCACTCAGGCAACCTTGCTTACTAACCTTCACAATTACCTTTCATTAATGTACATAATCCTATATGTGTATTACCCTATAATGTATATTAACCTATAATGTATATTAACCTATAATGTATATTAACCTATAATGTATATTAACCTATAATGTATATTAACCTATAATGTATATTAACCTATAATGTATATTAACCTATAATGTATATTAACCTATAATGTATATTAACCTATAATGTATATTAACCTATAATGTATATTAACCTATAATGTATATTAACCTATAATGTATATTAACCTATAATGTATATTAACCTATAATGTATATTAACCTATAATGTATATTAACCTATAATGTATATTAACCTATAATGTATATTAACCTATAATGTATATTAACCTATAATGTATATTAACCTATAATGTATATTAACCTATAATGTATATTAACCTATAATGTATATTAACCTATAATGTATATTAACCTATAATGTATATTAACCTATAATGTATATTAACCTATAATGCATATTAACCTATAATGCATATTAACCTATAATGCATATTAACCTATAATGCATATTAACCTATAATGCATATTAACCTATAATGCATATTAACCTATAATGCATATTAACCTATAATGTATATTAACCTAGAATGTATATTAACCTAGAATGTATATTAACCTAGAATGTATATTAACCTAGAATGTATATTAACCTAGAATGTATATATCCAGAATGTATATTAACCCATAATGTATATTAACCCATAATGTATATTAACCCATAATGTATATTAACCCATAATGTATATTAACCTATAATGTATATTAACCTATAATGCATATTAACCTCTATTTACGTAAAAATCCAGAATAAAGAAATAAAAACGAGTAGAGTATGTCTGCCATCCTTCCTCCATTTATTTAGCTTGAGAATTTAAATGCACATCCAAAATCCCATGAAACGTACTTGCGCTGCCTGACAAGCCATCCTTTGTTTTAGTTGCGTTTTTTTTTAAACTCGGAGAAGGGGGGTCCAGAACAGAGGGAATAGAGTAGATTCATGGCGTAAAACCCACACCAAAAAACAACAATGTCCATGTAATAATATTGGTAGAATTACCGACAATATGTTAAGTAAAAGGACACAAATGCAACTAATGTGACATTTTATTGTGGCAACGTTTCGCTCTCCAGGAGCTTTCTCAAGCCGTTACAAGCGTTACATGGACACAGTGGGCTATTATATACTCTCAAAGTATTTCACCTCACTTTGAGAGTATATAATAGCCCACTGTGTCCATGTAACGCTTGCCTTGAGAAGCTCCTGAGAGCGAAACGTTGCCACAATAAAATGTCACATTAGTTGCATTTGTGTCCTTTTACTTAACAATGTCCATAATTTGTAGATCTATGGAGATGTTGGCCCTTGGATGTGTGTGTGTGGGGGGGTGGGGTCAAGAGCAAGGTGAGTGGAGCGCTTGTGGCATAAAACCCAGACCAAAACCTAAACTTTTCTCTCCCCCTTTGTAATTGGCCTTCGCTACCTTTTGAGGGTTTTTCATTTTTCTATATTCTTTGACCCCTGTGGTTTAGCGCTTTTTTATTATAATAATAATTTATATACCATAGCTTTTCGTTGTATATACTTTTGTTAAATGCAATATATATGACATACGTATTTTACTGCCATTTGCAGTCGGATCCTGTAAGTTTGAGTTTGATATCTTTATTATGCACCCCATACCCATCCTGTGAGCGGTAGTCAAAAGATTGCAGAGGTACATAATGGGTCCAGGGACTGGGCCCCAAAGTTTTGATAGCTGAGCAAGTTACAAAGGTAATGAATCATGTAAGTAAGTAAATTTACTTACTTACGTTAATACATGGTTACAATCATGAACAAATTATAAAGTAAGCAATTCACAAGTCCACACCCGGTCACAACTGTAATGAGTTCTTGGTGCAAATATTAATTGTTGGGGCGCTCTCTCTCTCTCTCTCTCTCTCTTCTCTTCTCTTTCTTTCTCTTTCTCTTTCTCTTTCTCTTTCTCTTTCTCTTTCTCTCTCTCTTTCTCTCTTTCTCTCTCTCTCTCTCTCTCTCTCTCTCTCTCTCTCTCTCTCTCTCTCTCTCTCTCTCTCTCTCTCTCTCTCTCTCTCTCTCACACACTCACACTCACTCACACTCACACTCACACACACACACACACACACACACACAGTTCTATATATATTATTTAGACATGTCGGTTAAAAGTCGGATCCATTGTCAGTCATATATATATTTTAGATACGTATATATATATTACTGACAATGGATACTGTGTATATTGGATATTGTGTATATTGCTCCTAATACGGTCATTATTATGAATGTTTATGTTTTGTTATTAATTTTGTATGATACCGTATGTGGACCTTGAGCACACAAGGGAATGGTGTAATCATGAAACATGTATGTATATTTGTTCAGCAGTAACCCTTACGCTTTGTGTTAGTTAATTATTTTGATAGGCTGTGCTGCAATATGTTGTAATTTTTTTGGGACTGTGTCAAGCGACAGTTTTATAAATTTTGATCATGTCCTCACCTTAATGTGTTTTTAAGACATTTCGGTATGAACCTTATGTTCTGGTGTTAGGTATGCTATGGTAGGGTTTTGTTGTTTTATGTATTAATTTGTTCTTGCAACCATTGTAAGCTATGTATGTTATATTCAGTCTTTTAAATAAAAAAAAATAAAAAAGTTGCGTTGTTTTTGGGTAAATATACGGCAATATAGGTTAATACACTTTAACCTAAAGTAGGCGAGACTAACATGTTAAGATAAATACCAAAAATTGGGGCTGGCAAAGTGCACAGAGGGCAGCAGTTCTTGTACAAGGATCTCAGTGGAAATAAGTCACACTGACTTTTTTTTTTTGGGTTATCCTAGGTAATTTATACTATGTATGATAATTGTAATTGTGTATACCTGTACCTAAATAAACTTACTTAACAAGCTGTCCTAACAAGAGTATGTTAACATCTGGCAGCGCAAGTGGTTATATCTTCAAGCGTGCGTTTTCTCCCGAACTTAAAACACTGGAGGTCGTGTTGACTCTGGACTGTTGATATATTGTCGGATAAGGTTATTTTATCACCGAGAAATGATGGGGAATGATGTAGAAATGTTGGTGAAATCGATGGGTCTCAGCATGGTGAAGACCTGGGCTGGGTGGCAAACATTACTGATGGTGACACCACAGTAGTTATTGTGACACCCCAGTAGTGATAGTGACACGCCACTGTAGTGATAGTGACACGCCACTGTAGTGATAGTGACACGCCACTGTAGTGATAGTGACACGCCACTGTAGTGATAGTGACACGCCACTGTAGTGATAGTGACACGCCACTGTAGTGATAATGACTACTGTAGTGATGGTGACACTACTGTAATGATTGTGACACTACTGTAGTGATGGTGACACTACAGTAGTGATGGTGACACTACAATAGTGATGGTGACACTACAGTAGTGATAGTGACACTACTGTAGCGATAGTGACACTACTGTAGCGATGCTGACACTACTGTAGTGTAGTGACACACTGATGTAGTGACACACTGTAGTGACTGACACTACTGTAGTGATAGTGACACCACTGTAGTGATAGTGACACCACTGTAGTGATAGTGACACCACTGTAGTGATAGTGACACCACTGTAGTGATAGTGACACCACTGTAGTGATAGTGACACCACTGTAGTGATAGTGACACCACTGTAGTGATAGTGACACCACTGTAGTGATAGTGACACCACTGTAGTGATAGTGACACCACTGTAGTGATAGTGACACCACTGTAGTGATAGTGACACCACTGTAGTGATAGTGACACCACTGTAGTGATAGTGACACCACTGTAGTGATAGTGACACCACTGTAGTGATAGTGACACCACTGTAGTGATAGTGACACCACTGTAGTGATAGTGTGGACACCACTGTAGTGATAGTGACACCACTGTAGTGATAGTGACACCACTGTAGTGATAGTGACACCACTGTAGTGATAGTGACACCACTGTAGTGATAGTGACACCACTGTAGTGATAGTGACACCACTGTAGTGATAGTGACACCACTGTAGTGATAGTGACACCACTGTAGTGATAGTGACACCACTGTAGTGATAGTGACACCACTTAGTGATAGTGACACCTGTAGTGTGACACCACTGTAGTGATAGTGACACCACTGTAGTGGTAGTGACACCACTGTAGTGATAGTGACACCACTGTAGTGATAGTGACATCACTGTAGTGATAGTGACACCGCTGTAGTGATGGTGACAACCAACCTGTACCTGGTGTAAACATCAGCACAATAAATATCTTGGTAATGCTCATGTGTTATTTTACAAAGAAAATTATTGCTGTGTAAATTAATTTTGAATGCCAAAAGTTGCAATTCTTTTACCACAAATTTTTTGGAAGGTAGTATCTCTTGGGCCGGCAGTAGTGTAACGAACAAGTTTTACTAAAGGTTATTGACACGGCAGTGAGGTAGTGACCAGTTTATTTTAGATTAACCTATGAAAACGTTTATTTACCATATGGACCATTTGAAAATAGACTTATGCGATAACTCTGACAATACACTTCAATACCCGTTTTCGTTTGAATATCCGGCTGCCATTCGGATAATTTTAGCCTTTAGGTTAGGTTAGACAAGGTATGTCAGGAAACAGGACAATTTTTTCCTGACGAGGGTCTTAGTTCTATGATGATACCGCCACTAGAGCTTTTGGTCGTCTGACCGAAGCCTTCCACTGGCTTACCCATCCACCCCTTTAAAAATTATGGTTATAATTGCAACCATTACATCAGCACCTATTTCAAGCATTCCGAATTGCATGATGTAAATATTTCATTGACATACCTTTGATGAGTTTCAAGAGTTTTTCTACTCCCAGAGCCCGTCCTTGGGTCAGGCTCGTTTCCATGTGTGAGTACCTTTCTAAAATTATTAAATTCATACAGTGCCTGGAAAAAGGGATGTGTGGTAAACAGATTTGGTGTGAGAAAGGGAAGGGTAGCTCCAATATCTTAGATCAAGAGCTCTTCGTCAGCATTAAGGCATTCTTCCCTTTTTCCTCACATACTGAGTGTCCATGGTTCGGTCCCTGGCTTGGTGGAAATGTTGGCCATGTTTCCTTAAACCTGGTGTCCCTGTTCACCTAGCAGTAAGTAGGTATGTACCTGGGTGTTAGTCAGCTGGTATGGGCTGCATCTTGGGGGACAAGATTGAAGGACCCCAATGGAAATAAAAAAAACAATATACAATGACGCACTGACTTTCTTGGGTTATCCTGGGTGGCTAACCCTCTAGGTTAAAAATCAAAACAAATATTATCTTTCTGTACGATGCTTGGCGTTCACAGAGTCAGTAAAACAAAAGATACAATGAATACTGTGTAACTCAGACAGTGAGAGGATTTGAACCCAAGTCTGCCAGTGCTCTCACCCAGGTCTGGTTTAGCGCTTCTATTTGATTATAATAATAATCTCACCCAGGTCGTTCACACTTGTTTACAGTCTTGTTATTGCGATTGTTTACAGTCTTTTTATTCCAGCTATTCACAGTACAGCCTCTCCTCACTTAACAATGGAGTTCCATTCCTAAGACCACGTCGGTAAATGAATTCGTACATATAAAATATTAATTGCAAAGAAGGCCACTAGCATGCCTAGGCATTTCGGGCAGACTAATCCTAATTCTTACTCTATATTGACACAGGTTATGGAGCAGTACATTTTAATATACATTATTCTTTATGTATGCAGTAGTATAAAGAACAAAAAGGCACAATAATGTGACTGTAACAATAGACAAATAACCCACACAGAGGAGAGAAGAGCTTACAATGATGTTTCGGTCTAACTTGGACTATTTACAAAGTCACACAGTGTGACTTTGTTAATAGTCCAAGCCAGACCAAAACATTGTCACAAGTTCCTCTCTCCTATGTGAGGGTTATTTGTGTAATGCAGTAATATAATTCTTGAGGAAGGGCTCCTGGTTAGGATGCAAGCTTATTTCTCTCTTGCCTCATACACTCTCTGATATTGATACAGAAATTTCATATAAGCCATCATTCTTTTTCTTTGTGCAATGTAAGAAAAACAAGAATTTTTTTTTCAACAAATCGGCCATATCCCACCGTGACAGGGTGACCTAAAAAGAAAAGCTAAAGTTTCTCTCTTTATAATTATTAATGTGTACAGGAGAAGGGATTATTAGCCCTTTGCTCTTGGCACTTTAGTCGCCTTTTACGACACGTATGGCATATGCAGGAAGACAAAACAAGAATTACTATTGTTATTTTCTACCCTTTTTTGGATACGTCTTTCCATGCATTATATACTGGACGTATTTTGTGTATAGTTGATATTTATATGATTGTGAGCAAGGGGCTAGTAACCCCTTCTCTGTATGAATTACTACGTATAAAAAAAAAACTTTCGCATTTCTTTTTAGGTTACACTGCCTTTGTGGGAGACGGCCGGTGCTTTGAAAAAGTAAATTATATGATTTGAGATATATTATTTACCTATGCTTTGGTAATCTGCCAAACTATATTTTATATACTTGAGATAATATTTCTGTCTTTCAGTCTCATTGTTTGTGGGCTCCTCCAAGCACATTATGCCTTTAAAAACATTTCGCAGAAGTCATACATACGTGTCAAATATTTCACCAAAATGGCCAGGTAAGTTTACTTTTTATTCAAAGGCATTACTTTTTCTGTGTATCATAATTTTTTTTTTTCAACAAGTCGGCCGTCTCCCACCGAGGCAGAGTGACCCAAAAAGAAAGAAAATTCCCAAAAAGAAAATACTTTCATCATCATTCTACACTTTCACCTCACTCATACATAATCACTGTCTTTGCAAAGGCGCTCAGATACGACAGCTGAGAATAAGTCCCTCCCAACTGTCATTATCCCAGACCCCTCCTTTAAAGTGCAGGCATTGTACTTCCCATTTCCAGGACTCAAGTCCAACTAAATTAACTGGTTTCCTGAATCCCTTCACAAAATATTACCCTGCTCACACCCCAACAGCTCGTCAGGTCCCAAAAACCATTCGTCTCCATTCACTCCTATCTAACACGCTCACACATATGCTCATTGCATCTCATCTTTAGTAATTAGTGATAGTCTGAATGATGGTGAAAGTGGTTCTTTTTTGGGTCACCCTACCTCAGTGGGAGATGACCAGCGTCTATTGGTAAGCCCCTTTATGTATGCTGGGAGGCAGTTGAACAGTCTTGGGCCCCTGACACTTATTGTGTTGTCTCTTACCGTGCTAGTGGCACCCCTGCTTTTCATTGGGGGGATGTTGCATCGTCTGCCGAGTCTTTTGCTTTCATAGGGAGTGATTTTCGTGTACAAGTTTGGTACTAATCCCTGTAGGATTTTCCAAGTCTATATGATCATGTATCTCTTCCGCCTGCGTTCTAGGGAGTACAGGTTTAGGAACTTCAAGCGTTCCCAGTAAATGAGGTGTTTTATCGCAGTTATGTGTGCCGTTAAGGTTCTCTGTACATTTTCTAGGTGAGCGATTTCACCTGCCTTGAAAGCGACCTGAAGAGTGTCATCATGGGCTTTGCATCCCTAGTTTTGAAGGTTCTCATTATCCATCTTGTCATTTTTCTAGCAGATGTGATTGATACAATGTTATGGTCTTTGAAGGAGAGATCTTCCGACAGGAGGGATTTGAGATATGGCTGTTTGGAGTGACATCGGAACTGTCGTATCTGGGCGCCTCTGCAAAGACAGTGATTGTGTGAATGATGGTGAAAGTATTGAATTATGGTGAAAGTGTTTTTCTTTGTTGGGTCACCCTGCCTCAGTGGGAGAAGGCCGTCGTGTTGAAAAAAAAAACATAAACATGTACATGCACATATAGTGTGACCTAAGTGTAAGTAAAAGTAGCAAGATATACCTGTTATCTTGTGGTTTAAGGGACATCCAAGCCAGCATGATGTTCTCCCAGGTCCCATACAGGAATGAGCACTATGCTACAGCTGCAGATTCAGCCTTACCCATCTCTGATATCTCAGGGCTGCCTTCCTATAACCAAGAGATTCAAACAGGGAAAATAACCATACATCACAAGAGGGGCCATAAGCATTAGGCCTGGTAGGCTGCATCAATAATGAATGTTGTTTCCATAGAACAGAAGTTAATAAACACCTTTCTCTAAATATAGTGTTATATTTATAACTTTAATTTTTAATAAGGTGGACTGGTAAGCCAGCGAAAGTCCTTGGCCAGATGACCAAAAGCTCTAGCGGTGGGTCATCTGACTTAGACCTCCTTCAGGTCATAATTGTCCTATTTCTTAACAAATCTTACCTAACCTAGGCTTCTTCTTCCTCAGCCACATGAACCATCATGTAAATAGACCACTCATTTTAGACAATATATTTACTTACATTACAACTGCCCTAAAAACACAGTATTATATTTCCATAAATTGTGTCACTACTTGCCTTTTCATGGCCTAACCTATGTGTAGAGCAAACTGTCACAATGCAAGTTTGCTCTGCACCCATGTCTTTTTTTTTTTTCAATTCTGTCAACTTCTTAGGCATGAGAGTGATAATTGCAAGATAGAACTGACACACAGTACAAGAATTAGATATTTGTGTTTAGTGAGCTACTACAATGTGTTATATAGAACTAATATATGGACTTGTGATATGGAGGTAGAAAACTGGGCAATAATTATTGAGACAGTTGTGCTCATTTCCGAGAAGAATCTAAGTAAGTTTTGACATACTGATTGATATGTGCAAATGTGCTTGGCATATTTTTGAGAGATTCCTTTACATAGAGAATTCCAGTATATCTTTCATATGGCTGAAATTTCAACAAAACTTGTCATCTAATTCTCAACACTGGCTTACCTATCCTGCATGTTGCTTTGATAATGTTGTGAATGTTGAAAAATCTCTCATTGCTGTTATATTGTGGGTGACTGGCTATTATTACAGAGCCGCATTGAAATATGTGTCAGAATTTACTGGCTAGGCGTGCCACAGATGGAAGAACTATATTTTCATTGTCTTTTCACTCTAGTGGATTTCCTTCTTTAGGCAATACCGTCTAAAGAAAATACTGTATTGCCATATGAATTTTTAAACCAATACTGTAACACTCCTCTTCTTTCAGTGAACCTCCTTCAAATAAAGAAGCAAAGAGTTGGGCGTTACAATCTAAACGAAATCAATAATACAGTGGTACCCCGAGTTTCGTACAAAATCGAGTGCCGTTACCGAACGAATTTGTTCCCATAAGGAATAATGTAAATTAGATTAGTCCGTTTCAGACCCCCAAAAATACACTTACAAAAGCACTTACAGTAATACATTTACATAATTGTTCGAGTTGGGACCAGTACGAAAGTCGGGGTACCACTGTACTACCATGGATTACATCATGGCTGGCGTGGAGGAGATTCTAGGCCAACACGGAGACTTCTTCCTCTGGGTAAGCTGGGAGTTATCCATATTAACAAGGATTAAGACATTAACAAAACTAAATGTAAAATAAGGTTACAATCTCAAATCTTTATTTCAAAATTACAGGCCGGCCCTGCTGCTAATACAGCATTTTTCACTTATACCCATTCTTCATTTATTCAAACTTCCTAGACTATATTCACTACAAGCTAAGGACAAAATTTTTTAAGGAATGTGTGTACTGTATATGCATTTTTTAGGCCTAGCTCTATTGCTCACTTAATATATGATAGTGTAAAAATGTTATCAAGCTTTTATAATTTACATTATTCCTTATGGGAATAAATTCGTTTGGTAACGGCACTTGAACAGCATTCTGGAACGAATAAATAACATAAACCGGGGGTCCACTGTAGCATCTTGGGGATGGGAGGTCAGGTTTGATCCTAAGGAGTGAACAAGTTCAATTCCTTGCACCCAGAGTCCCTTAACAAAAAAAGGACCTTCCTTGATGAGTGTAGTTGATGAGAGATCCAAACTTGGCAGTTGGTTCCTATGACAAGCTTTGTTCAACAATTATTGCTAAGGGTTTGGCCAATTGAAAGCTTACCTTTTTTTGCATAGGGGTGTTGATCATTGAAATGAGAGCAGTTTCTAAGCATTTTTGTTTAAATTTGTCACCTTCCCTAATAACTAGTTTGGCTTCTGACCATTTCATTAAATGATTGTGAATTCTTACATTGGATGCAAGCATTGCTTAGTTGCAGTACTGGTGACTTGTGTTCATTCATACATATTGTTAGGTCTCTAGCAGTTTCTCCCACATATACTCTACTACATCCTCCACATTTTATTTTCTCAACAAGTCGGCCGTCTCCCATCGAGGAAGGGTGACCCAAAAAGAAAGAAAATACTTTCATCATCATTCAACACTTTCACCTCACTCATACATAATCACTGTCTTTGCAGTGGCGCTCAGATACGACAGCTGAGAATAAGTCCCTCCCAGCTGTCACTATCCCAGACCCCTCCTTTAAAGTGCAGGCATTGTACTTCCCAGTTCCAGGACTCAAGTTCAACTAAATCAATTAACTGGTTTCCCTGAATCACTTCACAAAATATTACCCTGGTCACACTCCAACAGCTCGTCAGGTCCCAAAAACCATTCGTCTCCATTCACTCCTATCTAACACGCTCACACATGCTTGCTGGAAGTCCAAGCCCGTCGCCCACAAAACCTCCTTTACCTCCTCCCTCCAACCTTTTCGAGGACGACCCCTACCCCGCCGTCCTTCACCTACAGATTTATACGCTCTCCAAGTCATTCTACTTTGATCCATTCTCTCTAAATGACCAAACCACCTCAACAACCCCTCTTCAACCCTCTGACAAATACTTTTAGTAACTCCACACCTCCTAATTTCCACACACCGAATTTTCTGCATAATATTTACACCACACATTGCCCTAAGACTGGACATCTCCACTGCCTCCAGCCGCCTCCTCGCTGCAGCATTTGCAACCCATGCTTCACACCCATATAAGAGTGTTCGTACCACTATACTTTCGTCCCTTCTTTGCCTCCATGGATAACGTTTTTTGTCTCCACAGATACCTCAACGCACCACTCACCTTTTTTCCTTCATCAATTCTATGGTTAACCTCATCCTTCATAAATCTATCTGCTGACAAGTCAACTCCCAAATAGTATCTGAAAACATTTTCTTCCATAATCCCTCTTTCCAATGTGATATCCAATTTTTCTTTATTTAAATCATTTGATACCCTCATCACCTTACTCTTATCTATGTTCACTTTCAACTTTCTACCTTTACACACCTTCCCAAACTCGTCCACTAACCTTTGCAACTTTTCTTTAGAATCTCCCATAAGCACAGTATCATCAGCAAAGAGTACCTGTGTCATCTCCCATTTTGCATTTAATTCCCCATAATTTAATCCCACACCTCTCCCCAACACCCTAGCATTTACTTCTTTTACAACCCCATCTATAAATATATTAAACAACCATGGTGACATTACACATCCCTGTCTAAGACCTACTTTTACTGGGAAGTAATCTCCCTCTCTCCTACACACCCTAACCTGAGCCTCACTATCCTCATAAAAACTCTTTACAGCATTCAGTAACTTACTACCTATTCCATACACTTGCAACATTGCTCCCCTATCCACTCTATCATATGCCTTTTCTAAATCCATAAATGCAATAAAAACTTCTCTACCTTTATCTAAATACTGTTCACATATATGCTTCACTGTAAACACTTGATCTACACATCCCTACCCACTCTGAAGCCTCCTTGCTCATCTGCAATCCTGCTCTCTGTCTTACCTCTAATTCTTTCAATAATAACCCTGCCATACACTTTACCTGGTATACTCGGTAAACTTTTTCCCCTATAATTCTTACAATCTCTTTTATCCCCCTTCCCTTTATATAAATTAACTATACATGCTCTCTGCCAATCACTAGGTACCTTCCCCTCTTTCATACATTTATTAAACAAAGATACCAACCACTCCAACACTATATCCCCCCTGCTTTTAACATTTCTGTCATGATCCCGTCAGTTCCAGCTGCTTTACCCCCTTTCATTCTACGTAATGCCTCACGCACCTCCCTCACACTCATCCTGCTCTTCTTCACTCCTAAACGATGTTATACCTCCCTGGCCAGTGCATGAAATTACCGCCTCCCTTTTTTCATCGACATTTTAAAGTTCCTCAAAATATTCCCGCCATCTACCCAATACCTCCAGCTCCCCATCTACTAACTCCCCTACTCTGTTTTTAACTGACAAATCCATTCGTTCCATAGGCTTTCTTAACTTGTTTATCTCACTCCAAAACATTTTCTTGTTTTCAGCAAAATTTGTTGACAGTGCCTCTCCCACTCTTTCATCTGCTCTCCTTTTGCACTCTCTCACCACTCTCTTCACCTTTCTTTTACTCTCCATATACTCTGCTCTTCTATTAACATTTCTGTTTTGTAAAAACCTCTCATAAGCTACCTTTTTCTCTTTTATCACACCCTTTACTTCTTCATTCCACCACTCACTCCTCTTTCCTACTGCACCCACCCTCCTATAACCACAAACTCTGCCCCACATTCTAATACTGCATTTTTAAAACTATCCCAACTCTCTTCAACTCCCCCACTACTCATACTAGCACTAGCCCACCTTTCTGCCAATAGTTGCTTATATGTCACCCTAACTTCCTCCTCCCTTAGTTTATACACTTTTACCTCTCTCTTACTTGCCCCTCTATAAACATGTACATCCTGAAGCCTACCCATCAACCTTTTATCCACCAATACATAATCTAACAAACTACTTTCATTACGTGCTATATCATACCTTGTATACTTATCCTCTTTCATAAAATATGTATTACTTATTACCAAACCTCTTTCTACACATAGCTCAATTAACGGTTCCCCATTTACATTTACCCCTGGCATCCCAAATTTACCTACTACTCCCTCCACAACATTTTTACCCACTTTAGCATTAAGATCCCCAACCACAAGTACTCTCTCACTTGGTTCAAAGCTCCCCACACACTCACTCAACATTTCCCAAAATCTCTCTCTCTCCTCTACACTTCTCTCTTCTCCAGGTGCATAAACACTTACTATAACCCACTTTTCACATCCAACCTTTATTTTACTCCACATAATCCTTGAATTTATAAATTTATATTCCCTTTTTACCTGCCAAAACTGATTATCCTCCACATGGGATTTCATAAACTCCAGCACTTTCTTCATAGTTGCTATTTCTGTTCCTGTGTTTTTCAAGTTCGTGTATTGTGGGCAAGGTGATGAGAATTATGTTGGCCTCTTGTAGTGTTTTTCGTGATATTTTCTGCAACATTACTGGTAGGGAAAGCTATGTACTTGTTACTGGTGGTCTTGTGTACTCACAATATTTTTAGCTTTCCTTCTGCAGTTTTAGTTAAGAAGAAATGATCAAACAGGACCATAACATTTCACTGGACCCTGGTGGTTTAGTGCATAGTTTTGATTATAATAACACTTCACTGAACTAGGCCAGTATGATTCTCTCTGGTAGTAATACATATGAATAAAAAAGTTAAAACCTGTGAGAACAAAGTCGAAAAAAAACAAAAAAATTTTGTTCAGTTAACATGTAATAAAATCTTGTTAAGCACAAAAGAAAGCCACTAGTATGGTGTGTATTTCATTCATGAATTACAAGAGTTTTCTGCACACTAATGATTATTGTATAACCCATGTGGTTTAGCGCTTCTTTTGATTATAATAATAATAATAATGATTATTGTAGTGCAACACTTAACATTCTGCTGGGTTCCTCATAAGTCTTTCATTGTTTCCCATTCTATATATTTATTCCCCTCAAGGGAGGCTCCTTGATGCTGGTGAGGGGCTCTTGATCTGGGGAATTGGATCTGTGCTCCGGTTCCCTGAAGTGAGCCTGAATACCTTCCATCCCCCCCCATATGCGCTGTATAGTCCTACGGGTTTAGCGCTCCCCATGATTATATTTATTTTCTGTAAATGTTATACAGGAATCCCCTACTTTACATAGTACTCCAGGCTCATTGTAAGGACATCAACACTTATTCCACATAAGAATTATCAATACATTTCGCAAACCACACCAGTCACATAGCAAATGTTAATCGCACATACAAAGTTACTGATAGAAATACGTCATCACATAATAACAAATTTACACAAAACAAAGTGAAAGGACACTTGCATCATAACACTTAAATATTACTTCTTAAAATTTCAGAAAATAAGTTCTCTCATAATTCCACCATAAGTGTAATAATAAAGTTGTTTTTACCCGACAGCTTCACTACAAGTAGAATCCCAACCTTGTCAAGGAGGATCAGGAGCTGGCTGAGCACCTGCACCGTCGTCACCTTAACACTCTTAGGATGTGTCATTTGGCAACATCAGTTTACACCAGCACGTCCCACAACGGGTGAGGAAGCAAGCACTGGGAACAAGAATAAATACTGTGACTTCTGTTGAAGAATCCAGTACAGTAGACAGTATTTTCACTTTTAATATCATTCATGTTTTTTATTTTTAATATACAGCACTAAAACTAACTATTCACTGATCTACCCCTACCTCACCTGTGCTATTTGTGCCTGGGGATCCACAACGAAAAATTATCTAAAGCCAATAATAACCCAACAAAAACTGCAGTGCGAATGATCACACAATCCATAGCTAGACAACACTCCCCCCCCCTTCCCCCACTTTTCAAAGACCTAAACCTACTCATTATACAAAACATTCGTGACAGGCTAAATCTTTTCAAAAACTCAATGTACATAAAAGGACCCAAAATCTGGAACTCTCTGCCAGAAATCTCCAGAACCACTGGCTCAGCTAGCATTTTTAAAACTACAGTTAAAAAACACATTATCTCCTTAACCTATCCTAGCCTATCATAAATATGTAAAAACTATACGTGCATTTGCTCAATATCACGAACTTAGTTAAAACATTATAATCAATATGTACTTTCAATATCTGATCCTCTCAAATGTTAATCATTCCATTGTGTCCATCTTAGGTTAATAATGAAAACTGTAATTCTTCTCTACCAAACTTATTAAAGCCATATAGCATGAACCAATAGAATACTATTCAGTTTTCTTGTATTCATTGTAACTTGCCTAATGACCATATGTACAGGTACTGCACTGTTATTGCCTAATTACTGTCAGAGGAACGCCTTCCACCTGAACAAAAAAATAATGGGAAAATAAATAAAAAATAAAGGAATAAAAGATTTTTCTGAGTTTTACTTAAAATAGATAAAAAAAGAAATACGCCGGTGTGGTTCTGGCAGGATGTAGAGTAGGAGAATATAAGGCCCAGGATAGGTCTCAGGTGTAGACGAGATGGTGGAAGGTTATCCATGGGGAGATGTTAGGAATTCTGTCATGCCACTTGGTCGCGGTAAGACGTAGAAGCGGATGTGTAGACAAAAGTAGCTAAGTCAGATAGACCTACATCTTGCTCCTTTAAATCTCAGCGTCTGTACGGGATGACCAGGCCAGCAGCAGAGCTAAGAACAAGAAAATTGTTTACTACAAGTTAAGCAAACATAACACTTAAGAAAGAAAAAGGGGAGTATGTTCACTTGAAGATGGAAGACATTACTGGTAACCATAAAAACAACCAGAAATATTCCTGGTAGATCACCTTACCTGATCGGGAGTACAGTGGAGGTGAAGTGACTCTCCCAGTTCCACACCAGGTAAGGTTACTACTACCATTAGTAACAACTAAAACAGTACAGACAACCAGAAAAGGGGGGTTTCTGCATCAGCCCGCTAGATGGAAGCACGGGCTGAACTCTCGAATGATCCCCGGCTGACTGAACAACCTTAACCCCCAATTATACTCCACTTTTCACTCACAATATCCCCTTTCCAAAACTTGTGGTCGGAGGTAATAAGTTAACAAACAGGGAAAAGTACTATGTACAACCTTGGCTCAGCCAATCTGAAAGTGGTTTTCAGAGCCCGAGATATAAATAACTTTAAACTTGTAGGCTGAATAGCCAAAGCCCATCTCAAGAGTCGGCTGTTTGTACCTATGAAGTTTTCTAAATACATGAGTGGCTTGTGATCGCTTTCTAGTATGAAGGGTTTCCCATATTATTATTATAATCAAATAGAAGCGCTAAACCACAGGGGTTATACAGCGCTACAGGTTATTGTAGGATGCAGGGAGAGTGGGTTGTAAGAGGGAGATGGACGATTAGTAGGGTATGGAGTGCAAGATGACGGTGGATAGTGCAGGGATGGAGGGTAGCAAGAGATCGAGGTAGAAGGGACTGAGGGAGGTGCTAGAGGTATAATCTTCAGAGTTTGTGTAGTAAGTCAGTTTCTGTCAAAAAGTCAACAAGAGAGTCAGGATTAAAGGAGGGTCCATCTGCAAGAAGGGAAGGTAAAGAAAGGGCCGCAGAGCGAAGACGTCGTTGGAGGTAAAGTCTGCGTGCTCGTTGATAGAGTGGGCAGTCCAACAGGATATGTCGAACAGACACTGGAACCTGACAATGCTCACAGGGAGGGGCAGGGAGCCTCTCCATGAGATACCCGTGAGTAAGACGAGTGTGGCCGATGCGAAGACGGGAGAGAGTAGTCTCCCAACCTCGACATTGGTGACAAGAAGGCCAGAAACCAATAAC
Organism: Cherax destructor; assembly: GCA_009830355.1. Lineage (NCBI taxonomy): Eukaryota > Metazoa > Arthropoda > Malacostraca > Decapoda > Parastacidae > Cherax > Cherax destructor. The sequence continues at coordinate 899 of WNWK01033762.1, read as the reverse complement.
CGGTTTAATAAAATGAAGTTTGTTATTCAGCAGGTCAGACCAGCGTTGTTACCAACGGGTGCGAAGGTGGGTAGCAATGACTGCAAAATAGTCCGTGAAAGGAACACCTCTATATGAAACTGGAAGGTCATGTACTGCTGACCGCTCAGCAGTGTCTGCCTGTTCATTGCCCAGTACGTCAACATGACCAGGGACCCAACAAAAAACAATATCTTTATGCTTGCTAAAGATACGGCGTAACCAAAGGTGGATACGAAGAACTAGGGGGTGAGGTGTATCAATTTTACGGATAGCCTGTAAAGCACTAAGGGAGTCTGAAACGACCACAAATGGTGACTCAGGCATAGATGCAATACGGATAAGTGCCACAAGAATGGCATACAATTCAGCCGTAAATATGCTAGCCGAGGGTAATAGATGCCCTCGTACAACGCTGTCCGGAAACACTGCTGCGAATCCGACGCCGTCAGATGACTTTGAACCATCGGTGTATACTGCGATGGCATGGGAATGAGAACGGAAGTGGTCTAGAAAGAAAGAGCGAGAAGCCGCCGTAGGTAGTTGGGCTTTCGCGCAAGGTAGAGGAATAGAACAGACACGGACAGCAGGAACTTCCCAAGGGGGTAGGGGAAAGGAGATGTCACATGAACATACAGAGGTGGGAGCTGAAGGAAGACAGGAGTGAATGTAGACGAAGAGAAAAGGGACGAAGTAAGCAGGGGCAACGAACAAATAAAGAGCGCCTACTAACATCTGTAACAATCCTATACATGGAAGGATTGCGGAGGTCATGAGAGCGAACAAAATAGCGAATGCAATGTGCATCACGACGATCGGATAAGGATGGAATGTTCACTTCTACATAGAGGCTCTCAACCGCGGAAGAACGAAATGCACCA
>WNWK01033761.1:0-20922 GCA_009830355.1 Cherax destructor | reverse complement strand
TTTTTTCTCTCTCCTTTCTCTCTTCTCTCTCCTTTTCTCTTCTCGTTCTCTTTCTAACTGTCTCTCTTGTTTCTCTCTCAATTTCATTCTTTTTTCCTGAATCTTAGTAGTTATGAAAGATTCTAAAGTTTCCCGAAATACCTAGCTTCATCCCAGCATTCATCCAGAACTGGTATTCCTCCATACTAACCGGGATAACTTAACTTACTGGGTGAATGAAACAGATATAATAGAAAACGGAGGGTTCAAATCCTGCTCCGCTACAACTGTACACACAAAACCGGAGGGTTCAATCCCTACTTCGATTTATACAGTATAAATTTGACCGGAGGGTTCTATGCCAGCTCCGACCAACCAGTAAGGAGAATGGGATCCTTGACCATCCACTCTTCCCACTATCATCAAGAGTGTCCTATGACAGTTCCCTTGATATAACATACAAGAACTCAATGAAGAAGATTTATCACTGGAAAATCTCGGATCCCTAGAGTCTATTCTAAAATAATCTTAAAGCTCAAAACAAAGGTGGCAGAAGTAACTAGCACATCCTGCCTTGACTTGACTAACATAAACAAAGAGTAATTAACAATCACCAAATCCTTTAAATACCTTATCTGTAGTCCTACTATAGTAAATGAATACTTATGAAGGGTGGCAACCGTCGGTGGTGTGGAGCGTTTGAGGTGCACCGCGTAACTGTTGGAGTTCCAATAATGTCGTCAGGTGTCGCCGGCTCAAGTCCAGAGTGGGTCGAGTCGTGTTCGAGGCGTCGAACCCTTTGAGTCGAATCCTGGCAAGGTCGCCACTTGTGAAGGTTGTCGCCAATCTTCTCGGGGAAAAGTATAATAGAAAAAGACTAATAACAAGAAAAATAAACACTTTATTTTAATAGAATGAAATTTAAACAATAAAAACTTAAATATGATTATAATAATCCTATATTAAAGAAAATGAAAAATGAAAACAAAAATATATATGATTCAAAGCTAAATATTTACAGCTGGGACGTTATCACTGAAGCAATGAATCTCAAGAGAGAACTCCGTGGTGGTGGTGGTGGTGGTAGTAGTTTTGTTGTTGTTGTTGCCTCTAGTTTTACCACAAATCCGACAGTCTTCCAAAACTGTTACAATGTCACATATGATGTAAGGGACTCAGTTGAAAGTTGTCCCTAGTGACGTCCAGTTGCCTGATGTTTCTTATTGTTCTGGGTTTATCCTGGTGGTAATTCAGAAATCGTGATCGTTGCTCTGTTTCTCAATTGTTGAGTACACCGGCCACCCACTCAGCCTTGAATCCGATGATCCGAGCGGACACAGAGGACTGTGAAGGAAACCACAATAATTACTCACCACTCTAGCATTAATTTACATAGTAGGCATAAGGCCTTTAAAAGAAATGGCGAACTGTAATAATTTACTCTACCAAACCAAGGCAGGACATAGCAGAAGTGAATAGTTTTTAAACATGAGTGAAGCTCCAAAAATAATTAGAGTGAAGCTCTTACACATATAATAATGAAGATACGAGAAGTACTTACAGTGGGATCGAGCGAGGCCAGTCAAGTGATCTCAACCGGCATCCGAAGCCTAGCATTACACCTCTCACCGGGTGAAAAAGGGGGGGGGGTATAGCAGCAGCGAGACACTTACCCCACCTTAACCAGCAAACTACCACTCAACCATCACTCTACATACCTTCACACTTTCATCACTCCTATCTATGGACTTTTCCCTCACAGTCACACAATGTTTTTAACTATCACACTACTTTTAAGACTGTCACATGCAACTTTCTGCACCTGACCCAGCATTCTCCACCTGACTGTACCCTATATATATCTCCATGTTGCTCATTTTCCAGGTAGATCTGTCTGTGACTCGATATTGCCCACTGCGTGGGCGAAACGTTGGCATAAAGGATCACATTATACTGCTTATATGCCGGGAGCAATGGGCTAGTAACCCCTTCTCCTGTACAAATCTACTAAAAACGAGAAGAAGAAAAACTTTATAAAATTGGGTTGTCTGAATGTGCGTGGATGTAGTGCGGATGATAAGAAAGATATGATTGCCGATGTTATGAATGAAAAGAAGTTGGATGTCCTGGCCCTAAGCGAAACAAAGCTGAAGGGGGTAGGAGAGTTTCAGTGGGGAGAAATTTTTTTTTTTTTTTTTTTTTTATATTTTATTAGATACACATATATACATAACAATCCAATAAATGCCCAAAAATAAATCAGGCTCATATAAACAAAAACAAGCAAACAGAACAGGAATAAACACATCAGTCTATATATCCTATAATAAGAACCCGTGCCAAAAGCACAAACAAAAATCGTCCATCCTACTACCCAATCCTAGCTAAGTTTTTCTATACAATAACATAACACACTGTCAATGAAACTGAACATACATTGTCTCAAAACACCACAAAATTTTAACCGCTGGTTACATATCTTACTTCTTCCCTACCACAAAAACGCAGTACATAGGCATGAAATAAAATAAAACCTTAAACTTTCTGCCTATAAAACAGGTGTTGCACAATAACACATAAAAACAACTGACCCCCGAAACAAGGGTCACACCACAACATCATCTTAAATAAGAAATACATTAACATCAAGCCTATCACTACCGTAGACAACACTGTCTACAACACAACGTCACATTCCCACACCGGATAATAAGACCACACAAAACACATGTGTGTTGCATACATATACAAACACTAGAAAAACCCAAAATATGCAGAAGCTGCTCCTGTATAATTCAAACAAAAGATAGGGAACACATACAGAATACAAAACTAAAAACGTTAAACTGAAGACAAACATAGCAAAACATCTACTTTATCCTACATGAATTTTTTTTTTTTTTTTTTTTTTTATATTTTATTAGAAACACATATATATACATAACAATCCAATAAATGCCCAAAAATAAATCAGGCTCATATAAACAAAAACAAGCAAACAGAACAGGAATAAACACATCAGTCTATATATCCTATAATAAGAACCCGTGCCAAAAGCACAAACAAAAATCGTCCATCCTACTACCCAATCCTAGCTAAGTTCTTCTATACAATAACATAACACACTGTCAAAGAAACTGAACATACATTGTCTCAAAACACCACAAAATTTTAACCGCTGGTTACATATCTTACTTCTTCCCTACAAAAACGCAGTACATAGGCATGAAATAAAATAAAACCTTAAACTTTCTGCCTATAAAACAGGTGTTGCACAATAACACATAAAAACAACTGACCCCCGAAACAAGGGTCTCACCACATCATCATCTTAAATAAGAAATACATTAACATCAAGCCATCACTACCGTAGACAACACTGTCTACAACACAACGTCACATTCCCACACCGGATAATAAGACCACACAAAACACATTTGTGTTGCATACATATACAAACACTAGAAAAACCCAAAAATATGCAGAAGCTGCTCCTGTATAATTCAAACAAAAGATAGGGAACACATACAGAATACAAAACTAAAAACGTTAAACTTAAGACAAACATAGCAAACCATCTACTTTATCCTACATGAATTGCCACAGATACCTGGGACAACTTCACCCAAGCACACCTGCACACTGTCGGTTGTCTAACACCTAATACCTCCTAACCTCCAACCTGCCACATAAATGCAAAACGCCAGCACATCACCACCGACAAACCCTACTACTTTAACTTTAGATTACACTACTACATCCTAGAGGAAAACCCCATGCGTCCATGACCCCTATGACCCCCCAACCAACATCACTCCAAGTCTGAGTCAACACACACCTGAACATTTACCTACAACCCCATCCCCAGAAACGTCCAAAAATCGGACACCCACGATACCACCCCGTCCCAACCCATCCTAGCTTCAACCCTGTATACCCACGCCTAACCAACCACACATCAATCAACCATACTATACCTAGTCAACCCCTTCCGGATACACCCAACCTCCCCCCTCCCCCACTCGACCAGTCCCCTCGAATGGTTCCTACGTCATCCCCAAAACCTTAAAAGGGACACCACCGTCATCGTTCTATAACCCTCTAGAAAGCTTCAACCCAAGTTCTCCCATACAAACCCTGATTCCTACATTTCGTCCTGTAAAAATGTCCGCCAAGGCACGAACCCGCCTCCCACCCACCACCTCGCGCAAGAATTCTCAACCCTCGCCCTACTCGCATCATTACAATAAATTATCCCACAAATTTTCAAGCACTCAACAACATGCCAACCATACCTATTCCCCAAGTCCCCGCCCACCCACGTCCCCACCTCTAACAATTTAGATTTCACCCTGTTAATCCGCATCCCTGTAGCTGCCCCAAAAACACTTATAATCCTCCCTATAGCATCTAACCCTCCCACCCACCTACGAGAATTGTTGTGTCATCAACATAACCCACTATTCCAGATGCACAACCAGGTACCTGACCTCCTCCCTACCCCTTCGATACTAACCTATAAAAAGGATCCTGTAAGCATGCAAACAGAATTTGCGACAAAGGGCACCCCTGTCGCAAACCCCGCTTCATGTCCACCACGTTTCCCACCCTTCCATTCAATTGAACCCGCACCAAAGCCCCCTCATACAACGTTTGCACCCAACCCACTACCTCATTCCCAAAACCCTGCTTACGAAGAATGTCAAATAACATATTCCTATCCACACTGTCATAAGCCGTTTCCCAATCAAGCCCTAAAACCCCACCCCCCTCTCGACCCTCGATGAATGACCTAATCCTACCATGCCCATTCCCTATACACCTCCCCGGTATCCCATACTGACCACGTTCTATGATAGAATCCAAAACCTTTTTAACCCTATTACCCAAAATCCGTGCAAAGATTTTGTAATCTGCACATAAAAGTGTTATAGCTCTGTAATCCCTAATCGTTTCCACCACTTTCCCCTTAGGCACTAAAACCACAACTCCAGTGCGCTGATCCTCCCCCATATACCGTACTTCCTTCAAACGATTGAAAACTTTCGTCAAACATTCCTTCAACACTCCCCAATGATGAACATAAAAATCACTAGGTAATCCATCGACTCCGGCGCTTTACCCATCTGCATCCCCTTCACTGCGAACCACACTTCCTCCTCAGTTATACTACCCTCCATCCCTTTCCTCTCCTCCTCACTAATCCCTACCTGTATACCCTCCAAAATTTCCTCTTTCGCCTCCACCTCCTCCAACCTACGGTCTAGATACCGCCGAAACCAAACATCCACAAACCCGCTCATACCCTCTGTCGACCTCCAGTACCTGTCCCTCCATATACCCACCCAACTCCTCGTGTACCTTCAATGACGTCATCGTCATACCCTGCCTCCTCTTTCGAAAACCACGCAAGACAGTCAAAGACGGTTTGTCCCCCCGTAGCACCTCCTCAATACCTGCCCTCACTCTGATAGCCTGGAATCTCTCATTCTGTATATCCTTCAACTGGCCCCTCAAAACCTCTATGTCCTCCAGCGAGTAACCCGCCCCCCCCACATAACAATCCCGCAACTGCCCCTCCAAATACCTCTGCAGGCCATAACGCATGCGCGCCTGCTCTCTACCTTCACGTTTATAAAAATCCTGAATACCCACTTTGGCCACTCCATTCCACCAACCCACCACATCTTCCCGATCCTTCCCATCATTCCACATCCCCTCCCACCACTCCTCAAAACTCCTCCTACACTGTTCCCCCTGCAATAAGCCCACGTTAAGCTTCCAATAACTAGCATACGTTCTAACAGCTCCCTCCCATCCCAATACTGCCAACACACCCCTGTGATCGGAAAACCCAACATCAACGTAATCCACGCCTTCCACTATAACATCCCTCGACACATACACACGATCGAGTCTTGCAGCATAGCCCCTACGTATGAACGTATGTTCTATATGCCACCCACCGCCCCCTACCACATCTCTGACTCCTGCCGCACCCAAAACATCACGCAAAACCCCCAACTCACACCCCGCCCCTCTCGGTTCCACATCCCTCTTCCTAATCACACAATTCCAATCCCCTGCGACAATAGTCACAACCGGCAACCCACGTAAGAAATATATCAACTCCTCTCTCACAAATTCTTCCTTAGTTTTTCTACAACTTATAGCCGGCATATAAACTCCCACTATACACACTCTGACATTCCCCATAAACCCTCAACCCTTACCACCCTCCCACCCCCTCTTCCCAAGCCAACAACCGAAAGGGACTGGTCACACGTATACCTATAGCCACCCCTCCCTTGAAACTACCCGCACTACCCGCATAAACTGTAAATCCACTTAACGTCAAATCTCTCCCCATCCTATAATTATGCTCTTGCAATATACACACATCCACATTTAAACGTCTTAATGTCACCTCTACCCATTTACGTTTGACCTCCGCTCGGAGGCCATTTACATTCATCGTTAAACACCTGAAAGAACGCAGTGGGCTTTCCTCTACTTTTCAACTTCCTCGTCACTACCGACTTTCCCTTACTAATGCTCTCTTCCTCTACTGACACTCCCAGTACTTGCCTGTCTGCTTTCCTGTCCCTCATCCCCTCTCTACCCTTGACACTCCCCCGTCCCCCTTTTGCCACCTCCACCCAGGCCTTCTTGCACACCTGTTGCCCAGGTGTTAGGACATCGTCCTCAACTAGACCACTAGGCCTTTTCCTGGAGTCCCCTGTAGCCTCCATAGTCTCACAATCCTCTCCCCTGTGCACTTCTACACCAACCTCCTGGACCTGAAGGCAAGGCCCACTCTCTGAGACGCCCATCACACTCGTCTCACTCTCGTCCCTCCTCACCTCTGATCCTAAGTCCTCCACACCATGCTGTGTGCCCTCACACACAGGACTGTCCACCAACAGTGGAAAATCCTCCAAAAGCGGCTCAGACAAAACCAAGTTCACACCTTCCGGCAGAGCCACTTCCTCCGTCTCCGCTGTCTCGCCATCCTGGGTCACCTGTGACAACGTCAGTACACGCTCATCCTCCTTATCAACAATGTCACTCCATTGTCCACTTGGCACCATGCTCATATTCTCCCGTGGCGACTCATCCATAGCATCCACGCCCTCCACTTCATCCTTCCTCATACCATCAGCAGCTCCATGTCTCTGTTGGCCCATCCGACGATCACATGCCGCCGCCACATGTCCAGGTAATCCACACAGGCGACACGTTCGAACTTGGCCTGCGTATGTCACATAGACTTGCTGCCTGAACTCCTCCATCATGACGTATGAAGGTATCTGACGTTTGAGCGTCATTTTCAAAGAAAATGAACCTTCTTGCAGCCCGGCATAAGTCCCCTGTGCCCACCGGCCCACCGTGGCTGCATGGACGTCACCAAATTGACTGAAGACGTTTCGCACATCAAACTCCAACGCTTGAACGGCACGTTTCGGACTCGTATATAAGTGTAGTACCGTGACACATCTCGAAGCCGTACCTCTAATCCCGTGTTGACGACAATCCTCTTCTCTTGATACGTGTCAACCACTCGCTCATATGCGCTGGCCACTGCAAACTTGACAAAAATCCTCGACGAACCGTTGAGAGATATCCCAAATAATTCTTCAATGGATATCCCTAAAGAATCCCTCAAAATAGCTGGGAGGAGAACATCTGCGTTGCTTGGGTAAATCGCGCCCTGCAACACTTCAATACAGACAGTATTGACACGTCGTCTGTAGCGCTCCACCATGTTGATGAAAACTACCAGTTCTCAACTCCACCGCTAGGGACCAGAAACAAGCACACCCGCACTCCGCAAAGGCTGGGCAGCGAATCTTGTGGGGAGAAATAAATGGGATTAAGTCAGGAGTATCTGAGAGAGTTAGAGCTAAGGAAGGGGTAGCAATAATGTTGAAGGATCAGTTATGGAAGGAAAAGAGGGAATATAAATGTGTAAATTCAAGGATTATGTGGATTAAAATAAGGGTCGGATGCGAAAAGTGGGTCATAATAAGCGTGTATGCAACTGGAGAAGAGAGTGTAGAGGAGAGAGAGATTTTGGGAGATGTTAAGCGAATGTATAGGAACTTTTGAACCAAATGAGAGAGTAATTGTGGTAGGGGACCTAAATGCTAAAGTGGGGGAAACATGCAGAGAGGGTGTAGTAGGTAAGTTTGGGGTGCCAGGGGTAAATGATAATGGGAGCCCTTTGATTTTAAATTGTATGGATAGGGAATTTTGTCTTAAGGATAGGAATAGGAGGCAGAGGGTGTGTTTCCTGGGGCTGGGATGAAGGATATAGTTAGCCGTCTGGACGACATCATGAGAGGTAATGGGAGCAATCCTATTATCTGTCTCAGTGCTGGAGGCAACGATGTTGGCAGACGTAGGAGTGAGGAGCTGATTAGCAGCTATAGGTCAGCAATAGACAGAATTAGGAAGAAGGGTGGGAACCCTGTCATATGTGGTATTTTGCCAAGGAGAATGGTTGTCCAGGGCAATTGGTGTCAATTGCTGGCTGGACAAATACTGTAAGGAAAATGCAGTAACATTCATTGACAACTGGGACCTCTTCTATGGCAGAAATGACATGTATGCCAGGGATGGGGTTCACTTATCTAGGTCTGGGGTGGGGGCACTGGCAACTGCAGTGGAGGGAGCTGTTAGGGCTTTAAACTAGAAAAAGTTAGTGGTATGGGTTATGGGGGGAAAACAGTGAAGTCCCAGTGTAGTAATGTTATAAATTCTAGGGGAACTAGTAATAGGCAGAATAAGGTGGATATTGGAAAGCCAGTGGCACTAGGTGACAAGGACAGTAATAGGTATAAGGGAAAAACAGAAATGAGCAGGAAGGGTAAAGAGAAAGGAGGGTCTTTAAGTGTATATTACACCAATAGTCGTAGTGCTAGGAATAAGATGGACGAGTTGAGAGTAGTTGCAAGTACAGGTAATATTGATGTTTTTGCAATAACTGAAACATGGTTTAATATGAAAATCGGGACTTGCCTGCCGAATGTCACATTCAGGGTTTTAAATTGTTCCAAGTAGACAGAAGTATCGGGAAGGGGGGTGGGGTGGCACTCTATGTCCGTGATCATTTAAATTGTTGTATAAAAATGGGTATAAAGTCTGAATTAACACATACAGAGTCTGTCTGGATAGAATTTTCAGAGGGGCATGAAAAATTGATTTTAGGTGTGATATACCGTCCCCCAAACTTAGATAGGGACCAAGGGAGACTACTATGGGAGGAAATTGTTAAGGCCACAATGCACGATAACGTAGTTATTCTGGGTGACTTCAACTTTAGTCAAATTGATTGGAATTTTTTGACTGGGAATTTAGAATCTAACGATTTCTTAGAAGTAGTTCAAGATTGTTTTTTGAAGCAGTTTGTGACAGAACCTACAAGGGGAAATAATCTGCTTGACTTAGTTCTGGCAAACAAGGAAACCCTTGTTAATAATTTAGAAATTACAGAGGAACTCGGCGCAAGCGACCACAAATCAATTACCTTTGGCATTGAATGGAAGTTTCATAGTAGGAATAACTCAGTAACGGTCCCAGATTTTCGCTTAGCAGATTACAATGGACTTAGAGAACACTTATCATCTGTGGACTGGGGTAATGAAGAGAGCTATCAATATGACAGTTTTCTGAACACTATACATGCTGCCCAAAGAACATTTATCCCATATAAAGAAATTAGATCGAATAGAAATGACCCAAAATGGATGAATAATAGGCTCAAATATCTTTTAGGGCAGAAGAAAGGAATTTATAGGCGTATCAAAAGAGGTGAGGGTCATCTTACGAATCAGTATATTGACATTAAGAGGGACGTTAAAAAGGGGATAAGAAAAGCTAAGCGGGACTACGAAATTAAAGTTGCTAGGGATTCGAAAACTAACCCAAAAAGTTTTTTCCAGGTGTATAGAACAAAAGTTAGAGATAAGATAGGTCCCCTTAAAAATAATTATGGGTATCTTACTGACAAAGAGAATGAAATGTGCTCTATTTTTAATAATTATTTTCTCTCGGTTTTCACTCAGGAAGACACTAATAATATCCCAAGAATTAGGTATTTTAGTGGGCCTGAAGAAGATAAATTATGTAGTATCACAGTCACTAGCGAAATGGTTATCAAACAGATAGACCGTTTGAAGCAAAATAAATCGCCAGGCCCTGATGAGCTTTTTTCAAGGGTTCTTAAGGAATGCAAAATTGAACTCTGTGAACCCTTAACTAACATTTTTAACCTATCTCTTCAAACAGGTGTAGTGTCTGATACGTGGAAGATGGCTAATGTAATTCCTATTTTTAAAGCAGGGGACAAGTCGTTACCATCAAATTACCGCCCAATAAGTCTAACTTCAATTATAGGCAAATTATTAGAGTCGATTATAGCTGATAACATAAGAAGCCATCTCGATAGGCATAATTTGATTAATGATACTCAACATGGATTCACCAGGGGCCGTTCCTGCCTAACTAATTTATTAACTTTTTCAGTAAGGCTTTTGAGGCAGTTGATCATGATAAAGAATTCGATATTGTTTATTTGGATTTTAGTAAGGCTTTTGATAGAGTACCACATCAGAGACTGTTAAAGAAAGTGGCTGCTCACGGCATTGGAGGAAAAGTGTTTTCATGGATCGAGTCATGGCTCACCAATAGGAAGCAGAGGGTGTGCATTAATGGGGTTAAATCTGAGTGGGGATCTGTAACAAGTGGCGTTCCACAGGGATCGGTTTTGGGCCCGTTGTTGTTTATAATATATATAAATGACCTTGACGAGGGAATTACTAGTGATATGAGCAAATTCGCTGATGACACGAAGATAGGTAGGATAATCGATTCAGACGTAGATGTCACGGAACTTCAGGAGGATTTAGACAAACTCAATTCCTGGTCAGATAAATGGCAGATGCAGTTCAATGTAGATAAATGCAAAGTTCTAAAGCTCGGGAATGTTCATAACCCTAGCACCTACCAGCTTAATAATGTTGAACTCAGCCGTACAGAATGCGAAAAGGATCTGGGGTTATGGTAAGCAGCAACCTCAAACCAAGTCAGCAATGCCTAAGCGTAAGAAATAAAGCAAATAGATTACTGGGATTTATATCAAGAAGTGTAAGCAACAGAAGTCCAGCGGTTATATTACAGCTTTATACATCATTAGTAAGGCCTCACCTAGATTATGCAGCTCAGTTCTGGTCTCCATTTTACAGAATGGATATAAATTCGTTAGAAAACATTCAGCGACGAATGACAAAGTTAATTCATAGCATTAGAAATCTTCCGTATGAAGAAAGATTGAAGACCCTTAAATTACATTCACTTGTAAGACGAAGAATGAGGGAGACATGATCGAGGTATATAAGTGGAAGATGGGTATTAATAAGGGGATATAAATAAGGTCTTGAGGATATCTTCCAAGAGAGAACCCGCAATAATGGATTCAAATTGGATAAGTTTAGATTTAGAAAGGATATAGGAAAATATTGGTTTGGAAATAGGGTAGTTGATGAGTGGAACAGTCTGCCTAGTAGGGTTATTGAAGCTAGGACCTTGGGTAGTTTCAAATTTAGGTTGGATAAATTCATGAGTGAGAGGGGTTGGATTTAAGTGGGACTCGCACTTGAGTTAATAGAATCTTCAAAGCTTATTTCTTGGGTAGAATTGAAAATTAGGTTGGGCAATTATTCTGTTAGTGGGATGGATTGTGAAGGACCTGCCTAGTATGGGCCAACAGGCCTGCTGCAGTGTTCCTCCTTTCTTATGTTCTTATGTTCTTATGACCTTGACGAGGGAATTACTAGTGATATGAGCAAATTCGCCGACGACACGAAGATAGGTAGGATAATTGATTCAAACATAGATGTCATAGAACTTCAGGAAGATTTAGACAAACTTAATTCGTGGTCAGAAAAGTGGCAGATGCAATTCAATGTAGATAAATGCAAGGTTCTGAAGCTCGGGAGTGTCCATAACCCAAGCACTTATAAGTTAAATAACGTAGAACTTAGCCATACAGATTGCGAGAAGGACTTGGGGGTGATGGTAAGCAGCAACCTTAAACCAAGACAGCAATGCCTAAGCGTACGTAATAAGGCAAATAGATTACTGGGATTTATATCAAGAAGTGTTAGCAACAGAAGTCCAGAGGTTATATTACAGCTTTATACATCATTAGTAAGGCCTCACCTAGATTACGCAGCTCAGTTTGGTCTCCATATTACAGAATGGACATAAATTCGTTAGAAAACATTCAGCGTAGAATGACTAAATTAATACATATCATTAGAAATCTTCCTTACGAAGAAAGATTGAAGACCCTTAAATTACATTCACTTGTAAGACGTAGAATGAGGGGAGACATGATCGAGGTATACAAGTGGAAAATGGGTATTAACAAAGGGGATATAAATAAGGTCTTGAGGGTATCTCTCCAAGAGAGAACCCGCAATAATGGATTCAAGTTAGATAAGTTTAGATTTAGAAAGGATATAGGAAAGTATTGGTTTGGAAATAGGGTAGTTGATGAGTGGAACAGTCTGCCTAGTAGGGTTATTGAAGCTAGGACCTTGGGTAGTTTCAAATTTAGGTTAGATAAATTCGGCGAATGGGTCTATGAAGGATGAGGTGAATCATAGAATTGATGAGGGGAAAAGGGTGAGTGGAGCACTTCGGAGTCTGTGGAGACAAAGAACCTTGTCCATATATAAATTAGACACATATGCAACACTTGGGTATCTTTATTGAGGAAACGTTTCGCCACACAGTGGCTTCATCAGTCCAATACAAAGTAGAAAGGTAAAGAAGGAAGTAAAGAGGGGAATGTATGAGAGTATAGTTATACCAACGCTCTTATATGGGTGTGAAGCATGGGTGATGAATGTTGCAACGAGGAGAAGGTTGGAGGCAGTGGAGATGTCATGTCTGAGGTCAATGTGTGGTGTGAATATAATGCAGAGAATTCGGAGTTTGGAAATTAGGAGGAGGTGCGGGATTACCAAAACGATTGTCCAGAGAGCTGAGGAGGGGTTGTTGAGGTGGTTTGGACATGTAGAGAGAATGGAACGAGACAGAGTGACTTCGAGAGTGTATAAATCTGTAGTGCCACCTTTCTTAAGAGTCTCTTGTGAGGTACTCTATCGAAGGCCTTACTGAAATCCAAGTAAACTATATCATATTCTTTATCACTGTCTACTGCCTCAAATGTTTTATTGAAAAACGTCAGTAAATTTGTTAGGCAGGAACGACCTCTCGTGAACCCATGCTGAGATTCATTAATCAAATTATGTTCTTCAAGGTGACTTCTAATAATATCAGCTATAATTGATTCTAATAATTTGCCTACTATAGATGTGAGGCTTATTGGACGGTAATTTGATGGAATTGACTTATCCCTGATTTGAATATAGGAACTACATTAGCTATCTTCCACATCTCTGGCACAACACCAGTTAGGATGGACGTATTAAACACATTCATTAATGGCTGACTAAGTTCCATCTTACATTCTTTAAGTACCCTGGAAAACAACTCGTCGGGTCCCGGGGACTTATTCTGCTTCAGTTTATCTATCTGTTTGATAACTATGTCCCTCGTGACAGTAATATTAGTTAACTTGAATTCTTCAGGAACTGAATAATTGTTAATTTCTGGAATCTCATTTACGTCTTCTTGTGTAAAGACTGACAAAAAATAGTCATTAAATAGAGAACACATTTCCAGTTCGTTATCCGTCAGCTGTCCATTCCCAATTTTCAGAGGACCTACCTTTTCTCTCACCTTCGTCCTATACACTTGAAAGAACCCTTTTGGATTAGTCTTTGATTCATTAGCAACCTTAATCTCATAGTCACGTTTAGCCTTTCTAATCCCCTTTTTTACTTCTCTTTTCAATTGAACATATTGGTCAATAAGGTTAACATCTCCTCTTTTGATGCGCCTATAAATTCCTCTTTTCTCCCTAATAGATGTTTTAGCCTCCTGTTAATCCATTTGGGATCGTTATTTTTGACCTAAATTCTCTCTGGGGAATAAATATACTCTGTGCACGTTGTACATTATTAAGAAAAATCATAAACGCAGATCCCATCGTTATCGTTAGCTAGATTACCCCAGTCGAGATTAGACAGGTGTTCTCTAAGTCCATTATAGTCGGCGGAACGAAAATCAGGAACTTTTACCGTATTATCCCTATTCTCGTACTCCCAGGTAATATTAAAAGTAATGGATTTGTGATCACTTGCGCCAAGCTCCTCAGTGATCTCCAGATTATTTACAAGGGTTTCTTTATTTGACAAGACTAGGTCGAGCAAATTATTACCTCTGGTAGGCTCCGTCACACACTGCTTCAGAAAACAGTCCTGAACTACTTCCATAAAGTCACTGGACTCCAGATTACCTGTCAAAGAAGTCCAGTCAATTTGACTAAAGTTAAAATCCCTACTATCACTACGTTATTGTGTCTAGAAGCCCTAACAATTTCGTCCCAAAGAAGACTCCTCTATCGTGTTCCAAGCCTGGAGGTCGGTATATTACACCTAAAATCAGTTTTTCTTGACCCTCTAGAAACTCTACCCAAACAGATTCTGTTAATGATCCATCTATTTTTATGCCTGTTTTTATGCAGCAATTTATATTTTCTCGTACATATAATGCAACTCCACCCCTTTCCCATTATATCTATCTACATGGAACAACTTAAACCCTGAATATGACACTCTGCAATCATATCCCGACTCTTTATATTATACCACGTTTCAGTTATTGCAATGACATCAAAGTTCCCAGCACATGCTAGCAAACGTAATTCGTTAATTTTATTTCTGGCGCTTCGACAGTTAGTATAAAATACTTTGATATGCGTCTTCTTGTGAACCTTTTTCAGCTTTTGTTTTACACAATTTCTGTTACTATCATTACCCTGAGTTACTCGATTACTGTTATTGTTAAGATTTATGATATCAAAGCCTGAATCAATATTCTGGCCCTCATTATTTACCATTCCTAAACCCATACCTCTAACTAATCCTAGTTTAAAGCCCTAACAACATCCTCAACTGAGCTAGCGAGAAATCCTACACCTTCCCTGGATAATAAATAAGGTCTTGAGGCTGTAAGACGCTCTCACAGGAGACGTGTCGACCA
The DNA here is from genome assembly GCA_009830355.1 of Cherax destructor. Lineage (NCBI taxonomy): Eukaryota > Metazoa > Arthropoda > Malacostraca > Decapoda > Parastacidae > Cherax > Cherax destructor. The sequence continues at coordinate 5,766 of WNWK01033761.1, read as the reverse complement.
GGTGCTTCAGCTCCTTCAGGTCCCTGGTGATGGACCAGTTGCTTCGGCTCCTTCAGAGCCTTGGTGATGGACCGGGTGTTTCGGCTCCTTCAGTGCCCTGGTGATGGACCAAGTGCTTCGGCTCCTTCAGTGCCCTGGTGATGGACCAGGTGTTTCGGCTCCTTCAGTGCCCTGGTGATGGACCAGGTGCTTCGGCTCCTTCAGTGCCCTGGTGATGGACCAGGTGCTTCGGCTCCTTCAGTGCCCTGGTGATGGACCAGGTGCTTCGGCTCCTTCAGTGCCCTGGTGATGGACCAGGTGCTTCGGCTCCTTCAGTGCCCTGGTGATGGACCGGGTGCTTCGGCTCCTTCAGTGCCCTGGTGATGGACCAGGTGCTTCGGCTCCTTCAGTGCCCTGGTGATGGACCGGGTGCTTCAGCTCCTTCAGTTCGCTCTTTGGTAGTGCCCTGATTATTGGAGCTTGTTCCATGGATGGAGTAGAAGTTGGGTTGGAAAGGTGTTTTTGTTTGTGGGATTGGTTTAGGGTTTGAGGGGGACCTGCCTAGTGTGGGCCGGTTGGCCTGCTGCAGTGTTACTTCCTTCTGTAATCATATGAGAGAGGGGTTAGATTTGAGCGGGACTTGGAGGGTTGTGAAGGTTGCTTGGGTGCCGCTGGGGATGGGATGGGCAAATATTTTTGTTGGTGGGTTGGTTTTGACATGGACCTGCCTAGTATGGGCCAGTAGGCCTGTTGCAGTGTTCCTCCTTTCTTATGTTCTTATAAGTGAACCCCATCCCTGGCATACATGTCATTTCGGCCATAGAAGTGGTCCCAGTTGTCAATGAATGGGACTGCATTATCCTTACAGTGTTTGTCCAGCCAGCAATTTATACCAATGGCTTATATGCTGAATCGGGTGAGATGCGGGGGGAGGTCTATAAAAACAACCACTGCCAAGTAACCGAAAAGGGTTTGGAAAAATGTTGAAGTTTTTGAAAAAACCCCCCAAGGGGAAGGGCTGTGTAACAGGATGTGGTTAAAGGGTTCCCAGAAAAAAAAAGTTTTTAAAGGGGGAACATATGAAACCCCCTTGGGTTTTTTTGGGAAATTTTTTTTCCCCAACACAGGGGCCCAAATCGAAAACGTGGGGGTTTTAAAAAGGGGAGGGGAGGAGTTTGAGGTTTCGCCCTCGGCCTGGAGAAAAACAGTCCATAAATTTTTTTTGGGAAAGGGGGAGAAAGGGCCCCGTGGGGGCATATGCTGTTCGGGGAGATGGGGGAGGGGGCGGTCAAAGGGAAAAACCACTGCCGAAGAAACCCCCTTTGGGAAAAATGTTGAAGCCCCCCTTTTTGTTAAAAAAAAGGTTTTGCGGGTTAATTGGCAAAACCGGGAAAATTCCTTGTTTTTTTTTGGGAAAATTTTTTTCGCCACACAGGGCCCAAAAAAACCCTCAAAGTAAAAAGGAAAAGGAGGGGAGGGTTTGGGGTTTTCACCCCTTTTGGGGGGTTGGAAAATTTTTTAAGGGGAAAGGGGGCCCCCGGGGGGCCCTTTTTGCTGTAATCAGGAAAAGGACTTATTTCGACTAGTGGTTGATACCACTATGACCCCTTTTCCCTTTTCCCATCTCCCCTTTTTTTTGGCAAAAACCCCCCTCCCTAGGGCCTTTGCTCACTTCCAACAAGGGGGAGGGAACAAACCCCCACCAAAAAAACCTCCTCCTCCCCTTTTTATACCTTTCTCTTTTTTTTGGGGAAATGGGGGCCCGGGGAAATTTCCCCAAATAAAATACCCAAGTTTTGCATATTTTAATTTTTAAAAATTTTGTCTTCTCTAAAATTTTCACACCCTGTCGAAAAGTTTTTTCTTGGGTTTTTGAAAAAAGGGGTTTTTCCCCTTCCCCAACTTTTCCCCCAAAAACCCAAAAAGGTTTGGACTGTGGTTGATCCCATATCCCTCCCTGCTGCATCTCCCGGCATAAACCCTTCTCTCGGCCTTTTTTCCCTTAAAAAAGTTTGATGGATTTTCCACAAAAGGGGGGGGACTTCCTAAAACCCCCTCCCCCTTTTCCTTTTTCCTCTTTTTTTGGACTGAGGGCCCACTGTGGGGGGGTTTAAAAAAAAAAGGGGTTGCATTTTTTTTTAAAAAATTGTTTCTCAAAACCTTTTATCCATTTTCCCCAAAATTTTGGGTTTTTGAAAAAAAGGGGATTCTTAAACAAAACCTTTGGAGGGAAATTTCGACAGTGGTTTTTCCCCTTTTGCCTGCCCCCTTGCTGCATCTCCCCTGATTCAGCAAAAAACCCCCCACCCCCCCTTCCAAAAAGTTTGATGGGGGGGAAATCGACCCCAGGCCGGGACAAACCCCCCCTCCCTTTTTCCTTTTTCCCCTTTTATTTTTATTTTTAAAACCCCTGTGGGGAAAAAACCTTTCCACAATAAAAACCCCCAAAGTGTTGCATTGTGTCAAATTTTTTAAAACTTGCCCCAAACCTTTTATCAACCCCTGTCTGGAATTTTTTTGGGTTTTTTTTAAAAAAGGGGTTTTAAATTTTTTCCCCAAAACCTTTTTTGGACGGTTTTTTTGGGGGCTGGGGTTTTGTACCCCCTTCCCCTTACTGCTGCATCCCCCAAAAACCCCCCCCAAAAAGCCATTTTCGGCCGTTTCTCATTTCCAAACAAGAGAGGGGGCCCAAAAAAGGCCGGGGGACCCTCAAACTCCTCCCCCCCTTTTATCCCTTTTCCTTTTTTGGCCCCGGGGGGGCCCCTTTGTGTGGAAAAAAGCCCGGGTTTTTTGGGCCAAAAAAAAAAATTTTTTCCCCCTTTTTCCTTGGTACAGTTCGTGGGACTTTCCCCGATCGACTCACATTCGTCTTTTTTTTTACGAAAAAGAATTCGATATTGTTTATTTAGACTTTAGTAAGGTTTTGATAGAGTACCCCCCAGGCTGTTAAAAAAAGTGGCAGCTCATGGCTTGGGAAAAAGTGCTGTCATGGATCGAGTCATGGCTACCAATAGGAAGCAGAGGGGCATAAATGGGGTTAAAACCCCGGGGGGACTTGTAACAAGGGGTTTTTTACGGGTCAGTCTTAGGCCCATTTTAATAATATATATAAAGCCTTGATAGGGAATTACTAGTGATATGAGCCCCCGACGACACGAAGATAGGTAGGATAATTGATTCAAACATAGATGTCATAGAACTTCAGGAAGATTTAGACAAACTTAATTCTGGTCAGAAAAGTGGCGATGCAGTTCAATGTAGATAAATGAAAGGGTTCTAAACTCGGGGGGTTCCAAAACCCAAGCCTAAGTTAAATAACGTAGAACCCCCCAACAGTTTGGGAGAAGGATTGGGGGTGATGGTAAGCGAACCTTAAACCAACACAATGCCTAAGCGATAAAAGGCAAATAGATTACTGGGATTTATTCAAAGTTTAAAACAAAGCCCAGAGGTTATATTACAGCTTTATCATTTTTGTAAGGCCTCCCAATTCCCACTATTCTGGTTCCATAACAAATGGACATAAATTCGTTAAAAAACATTCAGCGAGAATGACTAAATTAATACATAGCATTAGAAATCTTCCTTACGAAGAAAGATTGAAGACCCTAAAATTACATTCACTTGTAAGACGTAGAATGGGGGGAGACATGATCGAGGTATACAAGTGGAAAATGGGTATTAACAAAGGGGATATAAATAAGGTCTTGAGGATATCTCTCCAAGAGAACCCCAATAATGGTTCAAGTTAGATAAGTTTAGATTTAGAAAGGATATAGGAAAGTATTGGTTTGGAAATAGGGTAGTTGATGAGTGGAACAGTCTGCCTAGTAGGGTTATTGAAGCTAGGACCTTGGGTAGTTTCAAATTTAGGTTGGATAAATTCATGAGTGAGAGGGGTTGGATTTGGGGGACTCGCGCATGAGTGGGTAGAATTGTCAAAGCTTATTTCTTGGGTAGCATTGAAGTTTGGGGTTTGAGCAAATATTCTGTTAGGGGGGACGGATTGTGAAGGACCTGCCTAGTATGGGCCAACAGGCCTGCTGCAGTGTTCCTCCTTTCTTATGTTCTTATGTTCTTATGTATTGGTTTGGAAATAGGGTAGTTGATGAATGGAACAGTCTGCCTAGTAGGGTTATTGAAGCAAGGACCTTGGGTAGTTTTCAATTTAGGTTGGATAAATTCATGAGTGAAAGGGGTTGGATTTAGTAGGAATCACATGAGTAAATAAAATTATCAAAGCTTATTTTTGGGTAGCATTGAAAATTAGGTTGAACAAATATTCTGTTGGTGGGATGGAATGTGAAGGACCTGCCTAGAATGGGCCAACAGGCCTGCTGCAGTGTTCCTCCTTTCTTATGTTCTTATGTTCTTAAAAGGAGTTCGAAGTTTCCACAGCAGTCTCTTTCTTCTTCGTCGTTACTACCTCTCCATTCGTCTTCTTGATCTTCAACTTCGTCCCATGCTGTCCGGCCACTGCCCAGGTTCCCTTCTTGACCTGAGGACTCACAACAGGAGGACTACTACGAATCCTCTTGTTTTCCTCCGTCAATCGCCGTATCTCAAGCTTCGCTACCCTCAATTCCTCCTTAAGCTGCTGGTAAAGTTGCTCAATAGGGGGCATCTTGATTCAGTCCACAGGGAGTACACTAGACACGTCTTCACTGAGCTAAGAACAGGTCACCACTGAGCTAAGAACAGGTCACTACTCTCACCACGACACCAAGACTAAACGTGGTGTAATTATAGGCTTTTTCCTGCGCGCACTCAGAATCTGCAGCAGTGAGTTCCTTGAACATAAGAACATAAGAACATAAGAAAGGAGGAACACTGCAGCAGGCCTGTTTGGCCCATACTAGGCAGGTCCTTCACAATCCGTCCCACTAACAGAATATTTGCTCAACCCAATTTTCAATGCTACCCAAGAAATAAGCTTTGACAATTCTACCCACTCATGCGCGAGTCCCACTCAAATCCAACACCTCTCACTCATGAATTTATCCAACCAAATTTGAAACTACCAGGTCCTAACTTCAATAACTCTACTAGGCAGACTGTTCCCCATCAACTACCCCATTTCCAAACCAATACTTTCCTATATTCTTTCTAAATCTAAACTTATCTAACTTGAATCCATTTTGCGGGTTCTCTCTTGGAGAGATATCCTCAAGACCTTATATATCCCCTTTGTTAATACCCATTTCCACTTGTATCCTCGATCATGTCTCCCCCCATTCTACATAAAAACATAAGAATGGAGGAACACTGCAGAAGGCCTACTGGCCCATACAAGGCAGGTCCTTATCAAAACCACCACTACCTAAGAATTTACTCCTGTACTCACGACACTAATCAAACCCAGCCCCTCCCACTCATATATTTGTCCAATCTCTTTTAAAAGCCACCCAAGGTCCCAGCCTCTATCACCCTCTCGGAAGTTGTTCCACCATCTACAACTCTGTTCAAAACCAGTACTTGCCCATGTCCTTTCTAAATCTAAATTTTCCCAAATTTTAAAACCGTTATTTCTGGTTCTTACTTGGTTCGATATCCTCAGAATTTTATTAATATCTCCTTTGTTTATGCCCATCATCCACTTGTACACCTCGATGATATCTCCTCATTCTACGTCTTTCCCGAAGGGAATTCAATGCTTTAAGTCTATCTTCATACGTCTACGTCTTACAAGTGAATGTAATTTTAGGGTCTTCAATCTTTCTTCGTAAGGAAGATATCTAATGCTATGTATTAATTTAGTCATTTTTACGCTGAATGTTTTCTAACGAA
>WNWK01033760.1:0-20922 GCA_009830355.1 Cherax destructor | reverse complement strand
TATACTCACCCCAAGATCTTTTCTTTGAGTGAGGTTTGCAGTCTTTGGCCACCTAGACTATACTCTGTCTGCGGTCTTCTTTGCCCTTCCCCGATATTCATGACTTTACATTTGGCGGGGTTTAAAACAAGGAGCCAGTTACGGGCCCAGGCTTGTAGCCTGTCAGGTCTTTTTTAGTCCTGTTCCTCGACTGATTTGATTCTTCTCATTAACTTCAATCATCTGCAAACAGGGCCCTTTCGAGTTTTCCCCTTGTTATGTCTTTCACATATACCAAAAACAGTACGGTCCTGGGACGCCCGTGGAACCCCACTGTCCGGTGCCCTCGACCGCACGTACCATGACTCGTTTTGCCTCCCTGTCAGATATTCTCTGATCCATTGCAGTGCTTTTCCTGTTACGGTGCCTGATCCTCTAGTTTTTGCTTTAAACCTCTTGTGAGGAACTGTGTGCGGGGGTATAGTTGTTTGAGTGTGCGGGGGTGTAGTTGTTTGAGTGTGCGAGGGTGAGTTGTTTGAGTGTGCGAGGAGGTTTGTTTGAGGTGCGAAGAGTTGTTTAGTGCTCGGGGGTGTAGTTGTTTGAGTGTGGGGGGTGTAGTTTTTTGAGTGTGCGGGGGTGTAGTTGTTTGAGGTGGGGTGTAGTTGTTTGAGGTGCGGGGAAGTTTTTTGAGTGCTCGTGGGTGTAGTTTTTTGGTGTGCGAGGATTTTTGTTTGGTCCGGGGGGGTGTAGTTGTTTGAGTGGCGTGGGGGGTTTGTTTGAGTGTGCGTGATGTGTTGTTTGACTGCCGTGGGTGTAGTTTTTTGATGTGCGTGAGTGTAGTTGTTTGAGGTGGTGAGTGTAGTTGGAGTGTGCGTGAGTGTAGTTGTTTGAGTGCTCTTTTAGTTGTTTAGGGGGGGATGTGTTGTTTGGTGCTCGGGTGTAGTTGTTTGAGTGTGCGAGGTGATTTTTTGAGGTGCGAGGGTGTGTTGTTTAGGTGCGAGGTGTAGTTGTTTGAGTGTGCGAGGATGTAGTTGTTTGAGGTCGGGGTGTAGTTGTTTGAGTGTGCAGGATGTAGTTGTTTGGTGCTCGGGGGTGTAGTTGTTTGAGTGTGCGTGAGTGTAGTTGTTTGAGTGTGCGTGAGGTGTTGTTTGACTGCTCGTGGGTGTAGTTGTTTGAGTGTGCGGAGTGTAGTTTTTTGAGTGTGCGGGGGTGTAGTTTTTTGGTGTGCGAGGATGTAGTTGTTTGAGTGTGCGAGATGTAGTTGTTGAGTGCTCGTGGGTGTAGTTGTTTGAGTGTGCGAGGGTGAAGTTGTTTGAGTGTGCGAGGGTGTAGTTGTTTGAGTGTGCGAGGGTGTAGTTGTTTGAGTGTGCGAGGATGTAGTTGTTTGAGTGCTCGGGTGTAGTTGTTTGAGTGTGCGAGGATGTAGTTGTTTGAGTGCTCGTGAGGTGTAGTTGTTTGAGTGTGCGTGAGTGTAGTTGTTTGAGTGTGCGTAGTGTAGTTGTTTGACTGCTCGTGGGTGTAGTTGTTTGAGTGTGCGTGAGTGTAGTTGTTTGAGTGTGCGTGAGTGTAGTTGTTTGAGTGCTCGTGGGTGTAGTTGTTTGAGTGTGCGAGGATGTAGTTGTTTGAGTGCTCGTGGGTGTAGTTGTTTGAGTGTGCGTGAGTGTAGTTGTTTGAGTGTGCGTGAGTGTAGTTGTTTGACTGCTCGTGGGTGTAGTTGTTTGAGTGTGCGTGAGTGTAGTTGTTTGAGTGTGCGTGAGTGTAGTTGTTTGACTGCTCGTGTGTGTAGTTGTTTGAGTGTGCGTGATTGTAGTTGTTTGACTGCTCGTGGGTGTAGTTGTTTGAGTGTTCGTGGGTGTAGTTGTTTGAGTGTGCGTGAGTGTAGTTGTTTGAGTGTGCGTGAGTGTAGTTGTTTGAGTGTGCGTAAGTGTAGTATAGATGAGAGGAAAGGACTGACTGTCAATGTTTTGATGAAAAGAAACTGGATGTTCCAGCTCTAAGCGAAGCAAAACTAAATTAGAAGGAATAACTTTAGTGGAGACGTGTAAATGAGAGTAAGTTAGTTGTTTCTGACCTAATCACATTTACACGTTACAGATGAGTATCAATCTCAGTCCAGGAGCTGATGTTCAACACCTTAGTCTTGTTAATTCTGAAGTATAAGCAGGAAGATGGACTCTTATATACAGTACATAAGAGTCCATTTGCCTGCCTATACTACAGATTCATCAACACTTGGCTGCTGAACACCGGCTTCTAGGCCGAGTGATTGATTACATAATCTTCCATTGTCTTCCGTGTGTAATTCTGCAATGCTGAGGAACTGATTACCTCATCTTCTACTGTCTCCAGTTTCAACACCTTCAAATTACTTCTGTACTTGATTGATAAAAGCCACTTGTTGGCGAAACGCCTTCGAATAAAGATACCCAGGTGTTGCGTGCGTCTGATTCGTCATCCTCTCGATATTTTATATCAGTGTTATAATGAAACTCGTGTGGATCATTCTGCGCAAGTGAAGGTAGACTCTTGATCCATTCGTTCAACGTGAGACGCTCTACCTAGGTGTGCTCAGCTATGCTCAGCTTGTTCTCAACTAGGTGTACGCAGCTAGGTGTACTCAGCTGGGTGTGTTCAGCTAGGTACACAACATATCGAATGAATATAATCGGCGATGGTCCATAAAAATAATAACTAAGACAATATTTCAGAAGCTTGCAATTGTTGGCTGCCCCGAGGCTTGTGTCTCTCTCCCAGGTACTTATCCCAAGACACACATTATATACCTATAATGATACCATTCCTGGATGATGCATGATGTAGTTTTATGCAGCGACAAGTGAGAAATGACACACATGTCGATGGGGACACAATGTAGCGTGGTAATGGGTCTCTGCTTTCACTCACTAGACCCATGTCTATTGCTGTCATGGTTCTCTTCAGATGGCGTTCGTGTGCGTTTATATATATATATATATATATCCTATGTACAATGAGGCAAATACAAGCACAAAACATGGTGAGAACCATAGCGACCAGACGTGAAGGTAAGTCTGTCAGTGAATCACAAGTGAGCCACATCGCTTCACATCTTTGGCGGGCTTCCGTGTGATTAGTTGGTTGAACCAAGTTACTGGTATAATGATGGGGTCCCTGCTCGTTAAACCCTTAGCACCTGGTTGGCTGGATGGAGGCATGCTTAAAGAGTGTGTGACATACAATAAATAAAATGTAACATACAGTAAGCATTCCACATGGATGGATCTAAGTCCTTCGACGCATGATGACAACTCCTGACATCCTATGCAGCCCCAGCAAGCACACCTATGCAGAAAGTTCTATGTTCATGCACTGGGATGATGATGTCCCCTCATCTCGTCAATCTCTAACTCTATCAGCAGTTCCAGTTCTTTTTCTATTCTACAGTCAGGGATAGGATGAAGAATTTTTTAGGGTACAAATCTGAAGTTCCTGTATTTCCTGTGATGATAGAGTAATCCTGAGTCGCTTGTCAGTGCTGTTGGGTCAGGATGACTCGAGGTGCGTGGCTGAGCAAATGTAAGCATGTTCCAGTGCATTTTAAACTCTCTGTCCATGCTCTCCAATAATATGGGGAGCATGGAGGAGCATGCTAACCTGCAGCTCAGCACACGCTTTGCAATCATCTACCTTTGCTGCAAACACTCTGTAGTGTATCTACGCCTCACTATCTGGGCTACAGACAAGGTGGATTGTACCAGCTACAGCGCTACCCCGAAGTCGAGCACACATCGACGTCAACGATGGGCCTTCCCAAGTGACCAACACAGGTGACAGTGGTGGTGGCAGTGGTGATGATGGTACTGGTAGTGGTGGTATTGGTAGTGGTGATATTAGTAGTGGTTGCGGTGTTGGTAATGGTGAAGGTATTATTATTATTATTATTACAATTATTATTATTATTATTGTATTATAAAAACCGAGTGCTAAATCCACTAGGGTCACTCAGCGCTTCAGGTGATGAGGGTAGAAGTGGTGATAGTGAGGGTAGAAATGGTGAGGGCAAAAGTAGTGGTGGTGGTAAGGATAGTACTGGTGGTGGTGATAGTGAACTAATACTTTATACTCTTCGTACACTGCAGGAACATATGGGGTATATATGTGTTGCATGCAAAGAGTACGTCACATTATTCGGAGCATGTTTAACACACCCACATAGGCTGCCTCACCAACCAACGAACCATCTTGTTAAGGGTTTTGTGATCGGGGCCCCATCATCAAATTAACACCTTGGTTCAGCAAATCATAATGTGGATCTGGCAATGGTAAAGGTGATGTGGATTCCATTCACATGTTTACCATTGTCATTCCCACTCTGTGCTGGTTGATGCTCAGTTGTCCATTGTCTCTTGGCTGCTGTTTTGCCTTGACTGCCATGGTGTGCACTAATACTACTCTATTTGTACATAGTATACATAGTTGTTCAAAGCTGTAAATACTTGGTGAAGGAAAATACAATTCAATATACTTGGTGAAGGAAAATACAATTCAAAGTTTTTCTACTGTGTTTCTTTGCTCCAAGGTCCCTTTTACACTCAGGATAACAGGCCTTAGAACCTGAGGTTGTAAGTTGGGGGCCTGTCCGGGAGCTGAAGCTGGAGCTGGACTTAGAGCAGGAGCTGAGACTAGAGTTGAAGCTGGAGCAGGAGCTAGTCTTGTATCTAGATAGCTTGCTATCTGGCATTGCGTACGCTTTGCCAATGCTTCACAAATTTTGTGTGTCATCTTTGCATTCACTTCGCTATGGTCAGCCTTGCTATTATGTGAGTATTCTTCGGCTTTGCTATTGCGTGTCAGCCTTGCTATTGTGTGTATTCTGCAGTTGGTTTTGTTGCATGCCAGCCTTGCTATCGTGTGAGTATTCTGCAGTCGTACCGTGCATAGCAGCTTGAGCGTGTTGCAAACAGCATGTTACGTTGGGGTTAATGCCACCTATCTGAGTCAGGTGATTAGTGTCTGAGTTCACTCTCCAAAACTTGCCTAAATTCTCTCTACAGCGTTGTTGGCGAATTGCTCGTTCTATTGGTATTGACTATCAACGCACCCTCACGGCTTCGCAGCTGCATGATATTATAATGACTAAACTACAATCTGAAACTATGGCATATCAGACTAATGTTTCTCCCACTACAGGAGCTGTTAACCGTAGGTCACCATTAAGGTATCTACAAAGTAATGGGAAAGACAAAACTCCTGAGCAAAACCAGCAGTCTCGTGAAGGTGTGGGTTTGTCTACATGTGAGTCTGCTTCATTGGTGCTTGAGTTAGCCAGACTCAATCTTGAACAAACTAAAGAACAGCGTGCATTTGCTAAGGAGGAGTTTGATAGAGAGAAGGAGAGGAGGCAATTCCATCAGACTGTAGATGACTTCAGTTTCCAAAGGGCAGTACAGTTTGTTCCTCGTTTTGTTGAAGCAGAGCCTGAACAGTTTTTCGAAGCATTTGAAAACCAGGCTCGAGCTTTATGGTGGCCTGAGGTTCATTGGGCAGCATTGGTGCATACTGCGTTGTTTGGTAAGGCACAGGAGTTTACATCTATACTAAACAACCACGACTTTGGTAACTATAGTACTGTAAAGACCACTGTTCTTGGGGCTTATCAATGTATTCCTGCCAAGTATAGGAAAGAATTCAAACTAGGCAGAAGGCACCTGGGTCAGTCTTACGTTGATTTTGTAAGACAGCAGACCAGGGCTTTTTCAAAGTGGTACAAGGCAAGTGGTGGGGCTGATTTTGATAATCTGGTGCAACTTATCTTGGTGGACAATCTGCTGGAGTCTGTTAGTCCAGAGGTTCGAGTCTTTCTTCAAGATCGTTCATTGGCTACTGCATTGGAAGCAGCCAGGTTAGCTGATACTTTTGAAACTAACCGCTCCTTGTCCGAGCGGTCTTATCTCTTTCCTCAACAGCCTGGCATGAACAGAGATCATCAAAGAAGAGTTCCTGAGTGGAGAACGAAATGTCAAGATTAAGGTGAATCTCGTCGGCAGCCAACTAAATCACCTGGCGAGCAGCGTTACTTCACTCATGTTCAACCTGGTGAGTGACCTCAAACTACTCAACATGGTGATTCGAAGCGGCAGTATCCAGAGTGGCATAAGCCACAAAATCAGCAAGGAGCCAAAGTTAAAGTTGAGGTGGTATGCTCACTTATAAGAGAGGGAGTACTTCCCCTTTCTGAACAAACCACTTTGCAGTCCTCAGTTCTGTTAGAAGCTTTTGGAGGAGCAGTATTTTCTGTCCCTTTACATAAAATATATGTGCAGAGTAAATACTACAATCGGTATTTAACTGTAGGTGTATCTGATGGATTTCCTATGAAAGATGCTGTGTTATTACTGGGTAATAACATTGAGTCAACTAAATGTACTGAACCAATAATGAATAATTCTTCCCCAATGTTGGCCATAACTCGGGCAAAATTCCAAGGGATGTCTGATGAGAATGTTAACTCATCCTTGGACGACTCTGATCTCGGACTAGCCAATTTGTTTTACGAGGAAAACTGGCCAGGGCCTCGTAAATTTAGTGAACAGACCCAGATCAAGCCTTCCTATTCCAGGGTTACAAGATTGCCAGATGACTCTGTTTCCATGCCCGAGGGACTGTCCTTTCGGGAGGAACAACGAAAAGACTCTTCATTGAATTTCGCTTTTAAGGCAGCCATGGGTAAATCCACTTCAGATCACCCAGTCAAATATAAACTTAAAAACGGTTATTTAATCTGCACTGAAACTGATAAGGAGGTGGAGGGAAGACAGCAGACAGATTGATTAGTAATTCCCCAAAAAAATTTAGATCCCTACACACACAACCCGCACATATAAAAGAGAGGAGCTTACGACGACGTTTCGGCCCGACTTGGACCATTTACAAAGTCACACTAACACACAGAGACAGAGGAAGGGTATTTATAGGCAGGCAGACAGGAGGGTACAAGAGAGTGGGAAATGTAGGAGTAGTGGTAGTAGTGGTAGTAGTAAAGGTAGTAGTAAAGGTAGTAGAGTAGACAGTCATATGGGAAGGAGCACTGCTATGAGGCTAGCGGCTCGCAAGGGGGGTACGAGAGGGAAGAAAAGCGAAAGTGTGTTAGTGTGACTTTGTAAATGGTCCAAGTCGGGCCGAAACGTCGTCGTAAGCTCCTCTCTTTTATATGTGCGGGTTGTGTGTGTATTGTTCCAGTCACGGTATTGTGCCTTTTTGTTATTTAGATCCCTAATATTAAATATAGCCCCTAACTCTTCCTTAGGAGGCCATTTGGGAATTACCAAAACTATGTATAGAATATTAAAAGAATTCTTTTGACCAAAGTTAAGACAAGATGTAAAGAATCATATCCGCTGTTGTCTAGAATGTCAGCAGGTAGGGAAGCCTGGACACCCCATTAAACCTGCACCTCTCCATCCCATTCCCGCTAATGGAGAACCTTTTTCAGAATTAATAATAGATTGTGTAGGTCCACTACCTAAGTCTAAGTCGTCTGTAAATCAATACTTATTCACAATTATGGATAGAGAAACAAGATATCCTGAGGCAGTTCCTATGTGCAGTATAAACACTAAAACAATTCTTAAAGCCTTAAATAAGTTTATATCTTCCTTTGGAATTCCTAAATCTATTCAAAGTGATCAAGGCACTAATTTCACTGCCAAAGCATTTAGGGAAGTATTAACTAGGCTGGGAATAGTTCATAACCTATCCACTGCCTATCGTCCTCAGTCCCAAGGCGCCTTGGAAAGATTCCATCAGACGTTAAAAACAATGAGGAGAACTTTTTGCATGCATTTTCCTACAGACTGGGATGAATCACTTCCTCTGTTGATATTTGCAATGAGAGAAACTGTGCAAGAGTCTACAGGGTACAGTCCATTTGAGCTGATTTTTGGGCACAATGTACGAGGTCCTCTACGAGTGCTCAAAGAAGGATGGATGGGAGAAGACGCCTCCACAACCCTCTACAACCCTTCTTCAAGGTTGCAGGTGGCACGTCAGTTGGCTAAGGCTAATTTAAAGGCAGCTCAGAATACGATGAAACAGAGGTATGACAGAAATTCAAAGTTTCGCTCCTTCCATCCAGGAGATAAGGTGCTGGTACAGGAGCCTATACCTGGTCACACCTTGAAAGCTAGATTCACGGGACCCATGCAAATTGTTAGTAAATTATCTGATGTAAATTATGTGGTATCTCCTCTTGACAAGACCTCAAAAAGCAAAACCTACCACATTAATCAAATTAAAGCCTTTAATACACCAGATAATGTCCCAGTAATGACTCTGTCCTCTGCCTCTGATGACCCTGACTCTTTGCACTCTATTTCTGAGATCAATGTAAAGCTTCCAAATTCGGTCCTCCTCAAGGACCCTAGCCCTTTAATGTTGGGGCTGTCTAAGAATCAAGTAACTACTTTAACTGCGCTCTTACAGTCTTATCCTGATATTTTTTGGATTTTTTTTTTATTAACACATCGGCCGATTCCCACCAAGGCAGGGTGGCCCGAAAAAGAAAAACTTTCGTCATCATTCACTCCATCACGGTCTTGCCAGAGGGGTGCTTTACACTACAGTTACAAAACTGCAACATTAACACCCCTCCTTCAGAGTGCAGACACTGTACTTTTTTTGGATGTGCCGAAAAAATTTACACTAGGACACCATGACGTAGATGTTGGAAACTCTAAACCTATTAAACTCTCCCCCTACAGAGCTAATCCTGAAAAACAGAGGCTACTTCAACAGGAGGCAGAATTTCTGTTAGAGCATGGGTTAGTGGAGGAGTCATCTAGTCTGTGGGCTTCACCGTGCATCCTTGTTAACAAAGCTGATGGAGGCAGTACTTTTGCAATCTGGGGACGATGGGTTGCAGTCTGTGGCAAATTTCTCAACTAAGTATGCACCACACCAGAGGGCCTACTCTACCATCGAGAAGGAGGCCCTGGCTCTGATATTGGCACTAGAGCACTTTGATATTTATGTGGGCCAATCCTCACAGCTGGTCACCATCTACAGCGACCACAACCCTCTGGTGTACCTCCAATCCATGAAGAATCATAACACAAGACTCATGCGTTAAAGCATACGGCTGCAGCCCTATCAACTCTGTATTAAGCACATCTCTGGCAAAGACAATGCACTGGCTGATGTGTTATCTCGAATTTAATATTAGGTTAGGATGTGTTAGGGACTTTGGGTAGAGCCAGCTCTTTTTTTCCCCTTGTGGTTTTTTTTTTTTTTTTGTGAGGGGATATTCTGCTACCTTCCGCAGGTATCTTGGGCCTACGTTAGCCCTACCATCTGCTGTCTCACATTTAAGTTTAAAGCCAGACTTTGTCTCGAGAAAAGTTTAGCTTTATCTAATGAGTGGGATGGTTGAGGGGAAAGGCGGTACCATTATTGTAATGTGCCATGGCGGCACTCTACCCATTTGAGGTGTAAGCCTAGTCCTGAGCCCTCTTTGGGTGGGGGGTTGCATGCAAAGAGTACGTCCCCCTTATTCAGAGCATGATAACACACCCATATAGGCTGCCTCACCAACCAGCGAACCATCTTGTTAAGGGTTTTGTGATCGGGGCTCCATCATCAAATCAACATCTTGGTTCAGCCAATCATAATGTGGATCTGGCAATGGTAAAGGTGATGTGGATTCCACTCATATGTTTACCATTGTAATTCCCACTCTGTGCTGGTTGATTCACAGTTGTCCATTGTCTCTTGGTTGCTGTTTTGCCTTGACTATCGTGGTGTGCACTAATACTACTCTATTTGTATATAGTATACATAGTTGTTCAAAGCTGTAAATACTTGGTGAAGGAAAATACAATTCAATATACTTGGTGAAGGAAAATACACTTCAAAGTTTTTCTACTGTGTTTCTTTGCTCCAAGCTCCCTTTTACACTCAGGATAACAGGCCTGGAGAACCTAAGGTTGTAATAATATGCCTCTTTAAGGGGGGCTCCTTGTCGTGGTAAAGAGGCTATCGGTCTGAGGAATTGGACCTCTTGGTCTTCTTCCTCAGACCGAACCTAATTACCCCCCAATCCCCCCTCCCTTTTCCCATCTTCCCCATCCTCCCTTTTCCTTTCCTCCTCCTCCTCCCCATCCCTCCCTTATTTCCTTCCCAGTTTTACCCTGGGAGCTTCTCTCCTCAGGCATTCTAGTTCCTAGGTAGGGGGAAGGGTATCGTGGTCCATCCCATTCCGTTGAGGTCCTTGGCGGTGGTGTAGTTTGCCGTGGAATCTGGATCGCCTGGGGATGTCCCGATCCCTCTCCGGTCACCCGGGGGGTGGCCTTGGGTATCTTTCGGGCGACGGGTGTATCTCTGGAGGCCACCTTTCGGATTCCGGGGGTGGTGGCCGAAGGTGGTATGCTTTGTGGCGGATATCCGGCCGCCCTCTCTTTTGTCCGCAGAGATGGCTCGATGGATGTGAGGTTGCTATCCCGGATTGCTGGTTTACTGGGATGAAGGGTAGGGTATGGCATGGGTTCCATGCTGCATCTGCACCACTTGCGGTGTTGAGGTCCTCTTGGGCACGGAGGAGGATTTATGCTTACTTTCATTCCTTCTGGGAGCTATTCCTCCACGTTCCCCCCTTTTTTTTTATTCTTTTTTATAAATTTATTTTCTTTTCTTCTTTCTTTTTTTTTCTTAAAAATGAAAAGAAAGAAGTAACCTAACCATGGCTGACCCAATCCATGAACCCACTACCCCCGGGCCCCTTCCTGATACCGCACCCAGTACTGACCCTGCCTCGTTAACGGATGACTCTTTGGACACCTCTCATGCCCCTGTACCTCTTGCTGGTGCTGGTTCGTCACCTGCTTCAGGTACCAGGGTCCCGACTGGCCCTTTCGATACGTCTGACCTTCGCTCTTCTCTGACCTTGATTCCTGCTTCTCCCTAGACGGTGCGGCAATTTTCGAATCGCTCGCCCGTCTCCCATCGGACCACCCCCGGTCCCACACAAAAACGACCAAGACCCACACATGACGATTCGACACTCCCTTCTCGTTCATCGCAGAAACGACCAGCTCGTCACGCACTCCCCTTAAACTCTCTGTTTCAAACTACTCAATGGACGAAGTTTTTTACTCTGCGACCGACTTCTCCTAATACCTATCTTTCAGACCATAGTATTGGTAAAGCTCTGCTATGCCATGTTGGTAAAGACATCTCATTTCACGCTCTCAAGAGCGGCACTCGCATCATCACGGTCCAGAATGCTGGCCAAGCTTGCGATCTTTCTCTTCTTACGACCATTGACACTACACCTGTTACTATTGACAAGCACCATTCCCTCAATTCTTGTTGTGGTTCTGTCATTTTGCCCCACACCATTGTCCAACGGAATTTCCAGACATGTGGTGATGACATTTTCGAGCAGCTTGAGCTCCAAGAACTCCCTATCCTAAAAGTTGACACTTTTGTCCTCCCAGCCAATAAGCAAAGACGTTATCCTTGCAATATAGCTCGTTTAACGTTTGACTGCCGAGAACTGCCACCTTCGGTCTACATTGCAGGTCAACGTTTACAAGTTCGAAAGGTGACCCCTACACCGCAGCAGTGTAGAAACTGCTGGCGTTTTGGTCATCCAGCAAAATATTGCAGGTCCATGGCCGAATGCCCAGTCTGTGGTGCTGACGACCATGCCAGGTCTTCTTGTACTCTACCTCCCTCTTGCATTAACTGTCATGAGGCACATCCTTCATATTCTCGCCGTTGTCAGGTTTACCTGAATGAGCAGGAAATCCGTTGTCTCAAAGAGGCGGAAGGCTTCTCCTATGCTATGGCTGTCTCTCATCTTCGCCTTCAAGGGAAACTTCCCCGTATTTCTTATTCTCGCATTGCTAAACGTCGCCCCGCTTCTGGGGTCCCAACTTCCACGGCTTCCTCTGTGGTCGCCTCATTCTCCGTCACCCCTGTCTCGAATCCTTTTGATGTTCTTGGCTCCGAGGTCCCTACCTCGGCTTCCCATACTATCCACACTCCTTCCTCTATTCACTCGCACAGTTCTGAGTCTACACGTCCTCGTTCTACACCTAAACCTCAGCGCCCCCCCTCTTATAAGCCCGGCAAAAAATCCCTATTGCCAGGTTCTTCGCCTCCGACTAGTTCTGTAACGTGTGTGGAGGTTCATCCTCCTCCTCATACACTACCTTCATCCCCTGTCCCCTCTCAAGTCCCTACGACAGTTCCCTCTTCTACCTCCTCGTCCTCTACTTTAGTACAGTCTATAGACTCCCCGATAGTTTCTTCCATTTCTAATGTAGTCTCCCATTCTGCATCTTTGACTTCTGAAACACTGGAAGCTATTGCAGAATATATTTCAGAGACTGGGCCGATGATGGACACTACTCCATCTGAGGTTCCTAATCTCTTTTCTTCGTCTCAACCCCCTCTTCCTTCACAACGTCCTCCTCCCTCTCTGATTACAGGTCTTCCGCTGCCTCCACACGTGGACTTTTCTAACCCTAGTCCATAGCTTCCTCTCACTACCACTTCTATCTTTTTCTCCATAAATCATGGCTTATTTGCAGTGGAATATCCGAGGCCTCAGGGGTAACAGGGGTGAGCTTCAGGTGTTGCTCTCCCAGTTTTCCCTTATTGGGGTCTGTTTGCAAGAACCCAAACTACAATCCACTGTTATCAGGCCCTTTTCAGGCTATAATTTGTTATATTCATCGGATCCTTTTTCCGATGGAACCTTTAACGAAAGTGCTCTCCTTATACGCACTGGTGTTCCATACCGTCAGCTCTATGTCCCTTCTTCCTTACATTACACAGCAGCCCGTATCCACTTGAATAAGTGGTATACACTCTGTTCTTTATATCTCTCCCCTTCGCGGGCATTGTCTATCCCAGATGTTGATTTTCTGGTTTCTTCCTTACCGCCACCCCTTCTATTACTTGGCGATTTTAACGCGCACCACTTTCTCTGGGGAGGGTCGCACTGTGACTCCTGTGGCATTCAGTTGGAGGCATTTCTTGCTTCTCTTCCCCTCCATGTTTTAAATACGGGTACTCCTACCCATTTTGATCCCCGAACTCATTCTTTCTCCTGCATCGATCTTTTCATCTGCTCTTCATCAATTGTCCTTGACTTCACCTGGTCTGTCCTCCCGGACTTACATGACAGCGATCATTTCCCAATTATCCTAAAGTCCCCTCTGTTTTCTCCACCTCCTCATAGCCCACGCTGGCAATTTGACCGGGCGAAATGGGACCTTTACGCACATCTTACTGCCTTTCATAAGGTTCCTATCTCGTCCTCCATTGATGAGGTTTTACATCTCTTTTCGTCCTCCATCTTCACAGCGGCTTCACATTCTATTCCCCAAACCTCGGGCAAGCATCCTCAGAAGTGCGTGCCTTGGTGGTCTCCTACTTGTGCTCGGGCAGTGCGTTTGAAACGCGCTGCATGGGGCAGGTATCGGTATAACAGAACCACAGAGCGACTCCTTGATTTCAAGCAGAAGAGAGCTATTGCTCGCCGTGTCATACGTGATGCTAAACGCACTTGCTGGCGAGATTACGTTTCTACTGTCACTTCGGCTTCCTCGATGAGTGCAGTCTGGAAGAAAGTGCGGAAATTGAGTGGTAAATTCTCCCCCGACCCGGCTCCTGTTCTTCAGGTTGCTGGTGTCGATATAGCACACCCTCTTGCCGTTGCCACTGAAATTGGTAATCATCTCGTCCGCATTTCTCAGGGTCTACATCTATGCTCCTCGTTCCTTTCTTCTAAGTCTGCCAGCGAGTTAAAGCCCTTAGATTTTTCTTCTCTTAGAGAAGAATCCTATAATGTGCCTTTTACCCTTCAAGAACTGGAGGCAACACTCTCTGCTTGCCGATCATCGGCAGCTGGGCCAGACGGCATACATATTCGTATGCTGCAGCATTTACATCAGTCTGCTCTTACTGTCCTCTTACGACTCTTTAATCTCATATGGTCGCAAGGAGTTCTTCCCCAGCTGTGGAAGTCTGCTATTGTTCTCCCTTTTCGAAAACCAGGTACTACGGGACGTGATTCCTCTCACTACCGTCCCATCGCTCTTACCAGTGCAATTTGCAGGTGATGGAATGTCTAGTTAATAGACGTTTGATGTGGTATTTAGAGACTCACAATAGTCTTCCCTAGTCAATATGGCTTCCGTAAGGGCCGTTCTGCCATTGACCCCTTGCTGCGCTTGGATACGTATATTCGTAATGCCTTTGCGAATAACCATTCGGTTATCGCTATCTTTTTCGACCTTGAGAAGGCTTATGACACAACTTGGAGATATAATATCTTGGCCCAGGCCCACTCCTTAGGCCTCCGAGGCAACCTACCATTCTTTCTTAAGGCCTTCTTAACTGACAGACATTTCCGGTCCGGGTTAGTAATGAACTCTCCCGGAATTTGTTCAAGCTGAAGGTGTCCCCAGGGATGTGTTCTGAGCACAACACTCTTTCTGCTTGCTATAAATAATCTGGCATCTGTTCTCCCATCCAATATTTGGTCATCGCTCTATGTGGATGACTTTGCTATAGCTTGTGCAGGTGCTGACTGTCACCTCATTGCAGTTTCCCTCCAGCATGCCATCAACCAGGTTTCTGATTGGGCCACCACTCACGGGTTTAAATTTTCTAGTGGCAAAACTCATCAAATTACGTTCACTAGACGTTCAGTGGTCTCTGATCATCCATTGTACCTATACGGCTCACGTATCCCAGAACGTGATACAGTCAGGTTTCTCGGCCTCCTGTTTGACCGCAGATTGTCCTGGAAACCTCACATTACCTCTCTGAAGGCGACTTGTCATAGCCGGCTGAACCTCCTTAAAACCCTCGCACATCTTTCATGGGGGGTTGATCGTAGAATTCTCCTTCGCCTACATTCGGCCCTAATTTTATCGAAACTCGATTATGGTGACCAGATATATTCGGCAGCTTCTCCTGCCACTCTTTCCAGCCTTAATCCCATCCATCACCAGGGATTACGCTTATGCCTTGGTGCTTTTCGTTCTTCCCCGGTTGAGAGCCTCTATGTAGAAGCGAACATTCCATCCTTGTCCGATCGCTATTATGTTCGCTCTCATGACCTCCGCAATCCTTCCATGTATAGGATTGTTACAGATGTTAGTAGGCGCTCTTTATTTGTTTGTCGCCCCTGCTTACTTCGTCCCTTTTCTCTTCGTCTACATTCACTCCTGTCTTCCCTTCAGCTCCCACCTCTATATGTTCATGTGACATCTCCCTTTCCCCTACCCCCTTGGGAAGTTCCTGCTGTCCGTGTCTGTTCTATTCCTCTACCTTGCGCGAAAGCCCAACTACCTACGGCGGCTTCTCGCTCTTTCTTTCTAGACCACTTCCGTTCTCATTCCCATGCCATCGCAGTATACACCGATGGTTCAAAGTCATCTGACGGCGTCGGATTCGCAGCAGTGTTTCCGGACAGCGTTGTACGAGGGCATCTATTACCCTCGGCTAGCATATTTACGGCTGAATTGTATGCCATTCTTGTGGCACTTATCCGTATTGCATCTATGCCTGAGTCACCATTTGTGGTCGTTTCAGACCCCCTTAGTGCTTTACAGGCTATCCGTAAATTGATACACCTCACCCCTAGTTCTTCGTATCCACCTTTGGTTACGCCGTATCTTTAGCAAGCATAAAGATATTGTTTTTGTTGGGTCCCTGGTCATGTTGACGTACAGGGCAATGAACAGGTAGACACTGCTGCGCGGTCAGCAGTACATGACCTTCCAGTTTCATATAGAGGTGTTCCTTTTACGGACTATTTTGCGGTCATTGCTACCCACCTTCGCACCCGTTGGCAACAACGCTGGTCTGACCTGCTGAATAACAAACTTCATTCTATTAAACCGGTTATAGGTTTCTGGCCTTCTTCTTGTCACCAATGTCGAGGTTGGGAGACTACTCTCTCCCGTCTTCGCATCGGCCACACTCGTCTTACTCACGGGTATCTCATGGAGAGGCTCCTGCCCCTCTCTGTGAGCATTGTCAGGTTCCAGTGTCTGTTCGACATATCCTGTTGGACTGCCCACTCTATCAACGAGCACGCAGAATTTACCTTCAACGACGTCTTCGCTCTGCGGCCCTTTCTTTACCTTCCTTCTTGCAGATGGACCCTCCTTTAATCCTGACTCTCTTGTTGACTTTTTGACAGAAACTGACTTACTACACAAACTCTGAAGATTATACCTCTAGCACCTCCCTCAGTCCCTTCTACCTCGATCTCTTGCTACCCTCCACCCCTGCACTACCCACCGTCATCTAGCACTCCATACCCTACTAATCGTCCATCTCCCTCTTACAACTCACTCTCCCTGCATCCTACAATAACCTTCAGCGCTGTATAACCCTGTGGTTTAGCGCTTCTATTTGATTATAATAATAATAATGTAATAATATGCAATATATGAGATCACAGGATCCAAATAACCACGACACCCTTAATATCCCATCCAAGATAGATACAACATTGTGCATCAGCAGTCATCACCTCGACCAACAAGAACAAACACTGAGCATCAAGTCTCCCAAATGTGGTCACACAAGGTCCTGAAACCCAGCAAAGTCCAGATTACTATGTTTGGCAGTGTAAAGGACCCTCTGGAAATAAATCACTCTGACTTTTTGGGTTATCCTAGGTTCTTTATACATATGCAGCTATGTATGATTATCTATGTAACTGTGTTTGTGTATAGCTGAATAGACTTACTTAATACAACATGCACCGACTGTGACAGTGTACATTCACCCAGCAACATAATATCTAGAGCCAAGCTCTAGACAGAAAGGAATCATGGCAAGAAAATCCTGCAGCCATCCACAAGACATAAATATGGACCTCTACATAAGATCCTGGTGAGATAAAACTTACAAGAACACCAGTATACACTCTCACCAGCAAAGATGTGTGAGGATAATTGAAACAATAGTGGTGATGGTGATTGTGGTGGTGGTGGTAGTCATGGTGGTGGTGATGGCTGTGGCAGTGGTGTTGATGGTTTTAGCAGTGGTGATGATGGTGGTAACAGTGGCGGTGATGGTGGTAACAGGGTGATAGACTGGTGGTAGCAGTGGTGGTAGCAGTGAGGGTGGTAGTAGTGGTGGTAGCAGTAGCGGTGATGGTGGTAGCAGTGATGGTGGTAGCAGTGGTGATGGTTAATAATATATTATCTGCGCGCGCACTTCTCACCTTCAGATTAATGGTACCGGTGTAAGCACACCTCCGGCTCTCAACCTGCTTCGTTAAGTGATTGTTTGTGCGTGTCGAGGAGTCGTTAGCCAGCTATCATCATTTGCCCGCGAAGTGTGAGAGGGGAGGGAACAGTTGTGGTGGTGGTGGTTGTAATAACGATGGTGATGGTAATACGGATACTGGTGTTAATTATGGTTAGTTGGCGTTAATAATGGTAGATTCTGCTGTAAATATATAACTAATAGCATGTATAGTATATAAAATAAAACACACTGGATATAACATATAAAATATAACACACAGGATATAACATATAGAATATAACACACAGGATATAACATGTAGGATATAACATACAGATATACAATGAGACATAGGAAATAAAAAGGAATTCAGGTCAATGCATAAGTTCTAGTGGGCAACCCAGTCTTGATATCATACTGATGTAACTGGAGATGCCATCTTGAGGCTGTGATATCATCCTGAGGCTGTGATATCTTCAGGCTGTGATATCTTGAGGCTGTGATATCATCCTGAGGCTGTGATATCTTGAAGCTGTGATATCTTGAGGCTGTGATATCTTGAGGCTGTGATATCTTGATGCTGTGATATCTTGAGGCTGTGATATCTTGAAGCTGTGATATCTTGAAGCTGTGATATCTTGAAGCTGTGATATTTTGAAGCTGTGATATCTGAGCTGTGATATCTTGAGGCTGTGATATCTTGAGGCTGTGATATCTTGATGCTGTGATATCTTGAGGCTGTGATATCACCCCAAAGCTGTGATATCTCGAGGCTGTTATATCATCCTGAAGGCTGTGATATCATCTTGAGACTGATATCCTGAGGTTGACATCCTGAGGATGTGTATCCTGAGGCTGTATAATCATCCGATGCTGTGATATACTAAGGCTGTGATATCCTGAGGATGTGATATCATCCCAAGGCTGTGATATCATTGTGAAGCTGTGATATTAACCTGAGGGGTGTGATATCCTGAAGCTGTAATATCATCCTGAGGCTGTGATATCATCTTGAGGCTGTGATATTATCCTGAGACTGTGATATACTGAGGCTGTGATAGAACCAAAGGCTGTGATATCATCCTGAGGCTGTGATATCATGAGGCTTTGATATCATGACGCTGTGATGTCATCCTGA
The DNA here is from genome assembly GCA_009830355.1 of Cherax destructor. NCBI lineage: Eukaryota > Metazoa > Arthropoda > Malacostraca > Decapoda > Parastacidae > Cherax > Cherax destructor. The sequence goes on along the minus strand of WNWK01033760.1, from coordinate 2,546 downwards.
GACTGAATATCCGAGGCTGTGATAACATCCTGATGATGTGATATCCTGAGGCTGTAATATCCTGAGGCTATGATATCCTGAGGCTGTGATATCTGAGGATGATATTATTCCGAGGCTGTGATATCATGTGGCTATGATATCATCCTGAGGCAGTGATATCATGAGGCTTGATATCATGACGCTGTGATGTCATCCTGAGACTGGAATATCCGAGGCTGTGATAACATCCTGATGCTGTGATATGCTGATGCTGTAATATCCTGAGGCTGTGATATCCTGAGGCTGTGATATCTGAGATGATATTTTTCCCTGAGGCTGTGATATCATGTGGCTAGGGATATCATCCTGAGGCTGTGATGTCCTCCTGAGGCAGTGATATCCCGAAGCTGTGATATCATCCTGAGGCATGATATCATCCCATAGCGTGATATATCCTAAGGCAGTGATATCATCGAGCTGTGATATCATCCTGAGGCCGTGATATCATCCTGAGGCAGTGATATCATCCTGAGGCAGTGATATCATCCCGAGGCCGTGATATCATCCTGAGGCAGTGATATCATCCTGAGGCAGCGATATCATCTCGAGGCCGTGATATCATCCTGAGGCAGTGATATCATCCTGAGGCAGTGATATCATCCGAGGCCGTGATATCATCCTGAGGCAGTGATATCATCCTGAGGCAGCGATATCATCTGAGGCCGTGATATCATCCTGAGGCAGTGATATCATCCTGAGGGGGATATCATCTCGAACCGTGATATCATCTCGAGGCGTGATATTATCTCGAGGCCGTTATATCATCCCGAGGCCGTGATATCATCCCGAGGCGTGATATCATCCTGAGGCAGTGATATCATCCTGAGGCAGTGATATCATCTGAGGCCGTTATATCATCCCGAGGCCGTGATATCATCCCGAGGCCGTGATATCATCCTGAGGCAGTGATATCATCCTGAGGCAGTGATATCTCGAGGCAGTGATATCATCTCGAGGCCGTGATATCATCTCGAGGCCGTGATATCATCCCGAGGCAGTGATATCATCTCGGGGCCGTAATATAATCTCGAGACCGTGATATCATCTGAGGCGTGATATCATCTCGAGGCCGTGATATCTCCAGGCCGTGATATCATCTGAGGCAGTGATATCATCTCGAGGCCGTGATATCATCCTGAGGCCGTGATATCATCTCGAGGCTGTGATATCATCCTGAGGCAGTGATATCATCTCGAGGCCGTGATATCATCTCGAGGCCGTGATATCATCCTGAGGCCGTGATATCATCCGAGGCAGTGATATCATCCTGAGGCAGTGATATCATCTCGAGGCTGTGATATCATCCTGAGGCAGTGATATCATCTCGAGGTTGTGATATCATCTCGAGGCCGTGATATCATCTCGAGGCCGTGATACCATCTCGAGCCGTGATATCATCCTGAGCAGTGATATCATCTCGAGGCCGTGATATCATCTCGAGGCCGTGATATCATCCTGAGGCAGTGATATCATCTCGAGGCCGTGGTGAGGGTGGGGATGGTGATGGTCATGGTGGTGGGGATGGTTGTGATGGTGGTGATGGTTGGTTGATGGTGGTGAGGATGGAGTGGTGGTGATGATGGTGGTGGTGGTGGTGGTAATGGTGGTAGTTATGGTGATAGTGGTGGTGAGTGTTGTGGCGGTGGTGATGGTTGTGATGGTGGTGGTGAGGTTGTGATGGTGGTGGTGGTGGCAGTGGTAGTGGTGGTGATGCTGGTGGCAGTGGGGTGGTGATGGTGGTGATGGTGGTAATGGTGGTGGTGATGCTTGTGATGGTGGTGATGCTTGTGATGGTGGTAGTGATGGTAGTGGTGATGGTGGTGTTGATGGTTGTAATGGTGGTGGTGATGGTAGCGATGGTGGTTGTGATAGTGGTGATGGTGGTGGTGGTGATGGTGGTGATATTGATGGTAGTGGTGATGGTGGTGTGATGGTAGTGATGGTGGTGGTAGTGATGGTGGTGGTGATGGTTATTGCAACCCCTGAATGGGGCACAATGCTTATAATGTAATTATAATGTAATTATGATGTGCATTATCTTTCAAATAATTTTTATTGCTGTTATTTCCAATCTTAGCTAAATTGGAAGTATTTGCTTTATATTATTATTTGCTAGTTATATTATTAGGTAGGATTTACACTACTGTGCTCCCTTATTCAAGAGTGTTGGCAAACTCCTGCTAACTGCCACTTAGCTTGTTTAATTGCCGGCTCCTTGCTGGAGTAGCCGGGCGAGTCACATGATGAGTGGCATGATCACACCTGAGTGAGGAGACTGCCTTCCTTGCTCGCTCGCTCTTTTGTTGGCCCTTGTTGGAGCAACATCTCTGTCGCCTCTCTTGTTGTTAGTCTGATGTTTAGACTCTGTTTTCATAACTCTGTAACTCTGTTCACAGAGCATAGCCTAGACTTAATGATTTTCATCATTTTACTGAGGTTGTGTGTCACATTGACACACAACCTCAGGTTCTGAGCTTTAGCTTCTGACATAATTCCTTCTGGTCCTT
>WNWK01033759.1:0-20923 GCA_009830355.1 Cherax destructor | reverse complement strand
GCTACACTGCGTGACAATGTGCGTGGGAGGTGCGTGGGTGGCAGTCTTGTGGCTTTGTATGCACTGGGGACATGGACAGGTTCCACCATCGAAAAACTAAGACAATCAAAAAACTAAGACAAATTTTCCCCGAAAAAAATGCCCGAAAACCAAAAACACCAAAAATTTAGACACACGAAAACCAAGGGTTGACTGTACTGTGTATTTATTTGACTTTTTTTTCTTTTATTTTTATGCCAGGAGTATTGAGACTTAATAAGATAGCTAAACACATTATAAGGAGTTTTAGATGCACTAATTTTAAAAAAAAAGTTTTTTTCCCCTGGTGGGCCCATTTTGCTTTTCGGACGGGGGCACCAACCTTTCAGCCATACAAATGGGGCTCTACTGCATCGCTTTATTTTTAAAATAAAGTGCTAAACCAGTAGGGGTTATATAGTGCCTGGGGAATATCCACACCAACAACAATTTCTCCATATTTTCAATTGATTGTGATCTCTGTTTCGTTATCGTATTCACCCCTTTTGCAACATTAGCTTCCGTGATTTCTTTTCTCTTCGCCACAATGGAACTGATGGTTGATGGGGCCTTCTTGTATATCCTGGCGAGCTCAGCAATACGTACACCACTATCATATTTTTCTATTATTTCTTTCTTCAGTTCTATTGTGTTCCTCACTTTCTTTACCAAAGGACTGGCACTAGGAGCTTTCTTTGGGCCCATGGTAGCTTATTTAGTAGTCACACACAATAATCAAGGGCCAAAAACAATGAATTGTTAATAAATGTTTTGTATGAACTCCTGGGATGATGTTCACTCAAGCATAAACAATGCTACACTGCGTGACAATGTGCGTGGGAGGTGCGTGGGTGGCAGTCTTGTGGCTTTGTATGTGCACTGGGCACATGGACAGGTTCCGTACCATCGACAAAACTAAGACAATCAACGAAAACTAAGACAATATTTCCACGAAAAAAGTGCCCGAAAACCAAAATCACCGAAAATTGAGACACACGAAAACCAAGGGTTGACTGTACTGTGTATTTATTTGACTTTTTTATCTTTTATTTCTTATGCCAGGAGTATTGAGCACTTAATGAATGATAGCGTAAACACATTATAAGGAGTTTTAGATGCACTCAATATTTAAAAAAAAAAACGCTTTTTTCCGCTGGTGGCCGATTTTGACTTATCGGACGGGGTCACCAACCTTACAGCCATACAAATGGGGCTCTACTGCATGCGCTTTATTTTAATATGGGAAAGTGCTAAACCAGTAGGGGTTATATAGTGCCTGGGGAATGTGAGGTAATTAGGTTTGATCAAAAGAAAAAGAGGATAGGCCCAGTTCCTTGGATCAAGAGCCCCTCAGTGGCATCAACGTGCATTATTTGAGAGTAATGTACAGCGCAGGTTTAAAACTTACTAACAAGAGTGTTGCTGATGTTACAACTAACAAGTGTTGCTGATGTTACAACTAACAAGTGTGTTGCTTATGTTACAATTACCAGTTGGTAGGAGGCCGCAACACAACACAATAAGTGTCAGGGGCCCAACTGCCAACTGCCTCCCAGCATACATAAGGGGATTACCAATAGACCCCTGGCTGTCTTCAAGCAGGCACTGGACAGGCACCTAAAGTCAATACCTGACCTGCCGGGCTGTGGCTCATACGTACATTGGATTGTGTGCGGCTAGAAGTAACAGCCTGGTTGATCAGGCCCTGGTCCACCATGAGGCCTGGTCACAGACCGGGCCACGGGGCACTGACTCCCGGAACTCTCTCCAGGTATACTCCAGGTAAACCAGTGCTTTCCTATATCCTTCCATAATCTGAATTTTTCCAACTTAAAACCATTGCTGCAAATCCTGTCTATGCTAGATATTTTTAGCACGCTATTTACATCCCCTTTATTAATTCCTGTTTTCCATTTATACACCTCAATCATATCATCCCTAATTCTATGCCTTCCTAGAGAGTGCAGATTCAGATACAGAACATTAAAGTCCACTATAAACCCTCCACTTAACCTACTCCTTGACAGTTACAACAGAATACACAGTCACAATACAAGGCATAAGGCACTCTTCAACATCCCTCGAGTCAGTCTCACACTATGCAAGAACGCTATGCACATAAAGGGCCCAAAGATCTGGAACTCGCTACCAGAACTGGTCAAGGATCCCCTGACAACTCATAAATTTAGGACTTTGCTAAAAAATCATCTTATCTCTCAATATTAACCAAATCAACCAAAACATCTGCTAATTAGGTTTATTATGTGACCTCTAGGCTTTTAACTTCTGCCAATCCATGAAATATTACTACCTGAACCATTACTTGTAATATTGTTTTTATTATGTGCAACTTCAAGATTATTATATGTACCTTACTCCACCTTACTACCTCACATTAGTATTAAGTATAAATAAGATTGTAAAACAGTTAACCACTACTTCTTGTCTATTTTTAAGTACTTACTATGTACTATTATCTTGTGTAGTTTTAATTAGTTACTATGTATTAGGATTAGTCTGCCCAAAATGCCCCGGCATGATAGTGGCTCTTTGTACCTAGCAAAACAAAATTGTAATTACACATTGTAACCTTTACAAAGAAATAAACTTTATCTTATCTTATCTCAGTCTATCCTCATAGGGAAGATTTCTGAAACATGGGATCCTTTGTACGTTTTCCAGTGCATTTATATACATTCTGTAATACAGTGACCAAAACTGTGCAGCATAATCTAAATGAGGCCTAACCAAAGATATATAGAGTTGAAGAACAACCTGAGGACTTCTATTATTTATATTTCTTGATATGAAGCCAAGGATTCTGTTAGCTTCATTGCGAACACTTATACACTGTTAGTCTTGGTTTCAGATTACTGCTAACCAGAACTCCTAAATCCTTTTTGCAATCTGTAATTTTAAGATCTACATTATTTAGTTTATATGTGGTATGGTTAATTCCTGTCCAACATTTAGAACTTTGCATTTGTCTATATTAAACTGCATCTGCCACTTCTCCGACCACTGCATCAGTCTATTCAAATCATCCTGGAGTGCTCTAATGTCCTCATTAGAATGAATTGGACGGCCTATTTTGGGGTCATCAGCAAATCTGCTTATGTTGCTATTTATTCCCTCATCTATGTCGTTTATGCAAATTGTGAACAAGAAGGGGCCCAACACTGACCCCTGTGGAACACCGCTAGTGACGTGCCCCTATTCTGATTTCTCCCCATTTATGCAAACTCTCTGCTGCCTATTTGTCAACCATGCCTCTACCCAGGAAAAAATTTCTCCACCTATTCCATGTTCCATAAGTTTCCTCAATAGCCTCTGATGTGGAACTCTATCGAAAGCCTTACTGAAGTCCATATACAGTGGACCCCCGCCTAATGAGCACCCCGGAAATCGTACAATTATGTAAGTATAATATTGTAAGTGCTTGTGGAAGTGTATTTTTGGGGGTCTGAAATAGACTAACCTACGTGACATTATTTCTTAAGGAAGTAAATTCGTTCGGTAATGGCACTTGAGCCAGGCTTCTGGAATGAATTTTGCTCGTTAGGCGGGGGTTCACTGTACACAAAACCATATTCAATACCATGATCTACCTCCTCAAATACCTTAGTGAAGAAAGTTAGTAAAGCCGTGCTGAGATTCATTAATCAATTTATGCCTTTCAAGAATGCTACGAACTGCTTCAGCAATTACTGATTCCATAAATTTTCCAACTATAGAGGTAAGGCTTATTGGTCTACAGTTTGAAGCTTAGGACCTGTCATCTGCCTTGTAAATAGGTATTACATTTGCCATTTTGCCCTTGTCTGGCACTATGCCAGTTTGTGGTGATATACTGAAAAGATTAGCCAAAGGTATGCTAAAGTTCCTCTTTACATTCATTTAAAATCCTCGCAAACAGTTCATCAGGGCCTGGGGATTTGTTAGGTTTTAATTTCTCTATTTGTCTGAGAACCATGTCACTAGTTACCCCAATATTGCATAGTTTATTATCGTCCTGTTCTACGTAATTTATTATTTCTGGAATTTCGCTAGTATCTTCCTGAGTAAAAACTGAGAGGAAGTAGGTATTGAAAAGTTCACACATTTCCTTATTCCTGTCAGTGATCTAACCTGAGTTACTCTTATGTGGGCCTATCTTGTCCCTAATCTTACTTCTGTATACCTGAAAGAACCCTCTTGGGTTAGTCTTCGAATCCCTTGCGACTTTAGCCTCATAATCCCCTTTTGCTTTTCTTATTCCTTTTTTTATATTTCTCTTTAATTGAATATACTGATTTCTTAACTGCCCATCCCCTCTTTTGATACGCCTATATATGCCTCTCTTTTGACTAGTGAGATGTTTTAATCTATTGTTTATCCATTTGGGATCATTTTTGTTAGATCTAATTTCTCTACTCGGAAAAAAAAGTTGTCTGGGCAGCAAGCACTATGCTCCGAAACACGTCATATTGGCAACCAACACCACCTACCTGACCCATAGTCAGGTCATCCCAATTTAGCCCACCCAGGTAATTTCTCAGTCCCATGAAGTCAGCCAAGTGGAAATCTGGGACAGAGACATGATAGCAGTTATCTATGTAATTCCATGATATATTGAAACTAAGTGATTTGTGATCACTTTTCCCAAGCTCATCATTAACCTCAAGATTATTAACATGTTGCCTTCCTCTCTACAAAGATTATCAGAAAAATGTACTGGAATTAAAAAAACTACTGGCTAGTACAGTGGACCCTTGATTTTCGTTTGTCTCAGTTTTCAGTGATTTTGTTTTTCGTGCACTTTTTTCGTGGAAATATTGGCTTAGTTTTCGTCGATTGGCATAGTTTTCGTCGATGGTACGGAACCTGTCCAGTGCCCAGCGCACATACAAAGCCCAAAAGCCCGCCTCCCACGCACATTCTCAGGCAGTGAAGCATTGTTTCTGGTTGAGTGAACATTATCCTGAGAGTTCATACAAAACATTTCTTAACACTTTTGGGGTTTCGGTCATACTAGTACGGCTTATGCCCTGGGGTTATGGTCGTACTAGTACGCCTAAATTATAGCGCCCTCAAATCAAGCAGAAACAGGCTGTTAGGCCTAGATGTGATAGAATGGGCCTGTGCGGTCAGTGTGCGCAGTATAAAAAAATTCCTGCACCACACAGTGAATAATGAGGAAAAAAAAACTGACCGTGTTTTTGGTTTAAAACAACGACTTTCAGTCTATTTTCGTATGGTATTTATGGTTGTATTCTCGTTTTCTTAGTCTCATTTTATAGAACAGATGATATATTACAGAAATAGAGATAATTTTGACTGGTTTCACGATGACAAGTACCTTGAAACTGAGAGCAAAGTAGCGAAAATGTTCGATTTTGGCCGATGTTCAGGAGTAAACAAATAACACCATGCGTCCAATACACATCAACTGGAGCGTCTAATATTCGTGCACAAGTGTGCTGATATTATTTATACCATTTTTACAATGATGTAGTTGTATATATAACAGTAAATCTATTATTTTTTGTGAGAATAAAAATTCAAAATGGAAAGCAAAAGTAAAGTAAGAGGGGCCTGGAGACGTGACTAATGAACAGAGAAGATGTTATTTTAATGCCAGGAATGTCTACCTTGTTTATTTTGGACCCTATTTTGAAATTGGCATCATTTGAAATTTGTGTGAAATTGGTCAAATTGCCATTTTCTGACCACTATTTTGGGTAGTTGAAATTGGTAAATAGGCGGTTTCTTGTACTCAATCAATAGAAGAAATGGAGTTCTAGCGAAATAGCTATAATCTGAGTAGACTGAAACATTGGAATTTGCCGAAAATAGGGCTCAAAGTGGGCGAAATCGCCGATGCGTAAATGTCATCGATACCGCTAACTTCGCGAACGCATAATTCTGTTAGTTTTCGATCAAATTTCATAATTTTTGTGGCGTTGTGATCGGAAAAAGATTCTCTATCATTTCATAGGAATTTTTTTTTTTTTTTTTTTTTTTGAAATTCTTGGACCCTGAGAACGAGTTTTGGAGACGGTCCTTGGACCCCAAAGGGTTAACAATCCATTGTTTTTGGCCCTTGATTATTTTGTGTGACTAATAAATAAGGTACCATGGGCCCAAGAAAGCTTCTAGTGCCAGTCCTTTGGTAAAGAAAATGAGGAACACCATAGAATAGAAGAAATCATAAAAAAGTATCAAAGTGGAGTCGATAAAGGCTATACAGTGGTCCCTCGGTTTTCGTGCATCTCCAAACTCGAACATTTATGTAAGTGTATTTTCGTAAGTGCTGTTGCAAGTGTATTTTTGGGGGTCTGAAATAGACTAACCTACGTGACATTATTTCTTAAGGAAGTAAATTCGTTTGGTAATGGCACTTGAGCAGCATTCTGGAACGAATTTTCGGCGAAAACCGAGGGACCACTGTAGTGCCAGTCAGTGGTAAAGTGTAGCACTAACAGTGTAGCAAGTAAGTTAAGCGATTAAGCAATAGAAAAATAACGACACGAAACTTAACTCTTCCATTGTTGTTTGAGGAATATAGGGGCACTGAGACCAGAGCCGCCCTCTGCCACCATCTCCTCCAAGATAAGTGTAAATATTTCTTATTTATAAAGTGTAAATATTTCTTATTTATAAATTACGTACATTGTTTCTGTGTGAAAACTAGTGGTGGAATCCACCACCACTATTTGTACGGCTTATGGTCAGTGGCCCTTATAAACCCAACAACAATAACACTATCACCAGTCCTCACATTCGTAATGACATATTTTATTCATTCTAGAGTATATATCATGTTTCTATGTTATTAATATTGTTTTTAATGTCATATTAGATGAATTGTGATAGATAAATAAGCCGTAGAGCTGATATTAGTGTCAAATTGAAGCATTTTGCCCTGCCTCCAAATAATAAACTCGCCTCCCTCTCTCCTGCTCTCCGTCTTCCATACACCAACAAGTCGCGCCAATAAAGGTAAGTGTGATGTTAAATGTTCATTTATACATGTTATTAGTGCTTTATATTTATTTGTCATTCTTTTCTGTATGTAAATCTATATTTAATCTCTAAAAAAATATTTTTTGTTAATACTCCTGGGTGTCTGAAACAAATTAATTGAATTTACATTATTTCTTATGGGGAAAATAGCTTTGGTTTTCGTCGATTTTGGTTTTAGTCGATCCCTCTGGAACGGATTAAACACGAAAACCAAGGGACCACTGTATAGTGTTTGTTTTCAACAATCATGTTTATTTTACAATACCAAACATTTTGTCACTGAAGAGATGACAACATAGCATTTGCACCTTTTAAATTTAAGACAATTTTTTTCTGGAGTAAAATCACTCCTTCACTTCCCAAAAATGTTAAGATAGACAGCCTCTCCTCATTAACGACAAAGTTCTGTTCCAAAGACCACGTCTGTAAACGAATTCGTCACTAAGTGAGGAGCATACTATAATGGTAGTGGGTTTGTGTCAACTATCTTTGATACTGTTTTAATGTCACCTTTGCACCATTTATAACATTTCTGGTATATTTTTAAATGTTTATACAGTAGTGTAATGTATATTGTAATAAACAGAATTGGTAGATGGGATACAAGGAAAATAGAATCAGTAAGTAAAAGAGAGGTGAAGGTTTATAAACTAAAAGAGGAGGCAGTTAGGGTAAGATATAAACAACTATTGGAGGATAGATGGGCTAGTGAGAGTGTAGGCAATGGGGTCGAAAATGTATGGGGTAGATTTAAAAATGTAGTGTTAGTGTTCAGCAGAAGTTTGTGGTTACAGGCGAGTGGGTGCGGGAGGGAAGAGGAGCGATTGGTGGAATGATGATGTAAAGAGAGTAGTAAGGGAGAAAAAGTTAGCATATGAGAGGTTTTTACAAAGTAGAAGTGATGCAAGGAGGGAAGAGTATATGGAGAGAAAAGAGAGGTTAAAGAGTGGTGAAGCAATGTAAAAAGAGAGCAGATGAGAGAGTGGGTGAGATGTTATCAGCAAATTTTGTTGAAAATAAGAAAAAGTTTTGGAATGAGATTAATAAGTTGAGGAAGCCTAGAGAACAAATGGATTTGACAGTTAAAAATAGGAGAGGAGAGTTATTAAATGGAGAGTTAGAGGTATCGGGAAGATGGAGAGAATATTTTGAGGATTTGTTAAATGTTGATGAAGACAGGGAAGCTGTGATTTCGTGTGTAGGGCAAGGAGGAATAACATCTTGTAGGAGTGTGGAAGAGCCAGTTGTGGGTGTAGGGAAGTTCGTGAGGCATGGGTAGAATGAAAGGGGTAAGGCAGCTGGGATTGATGGGATAAAGATAGAAATGTTAAAAGCAGGTGGGGATATAATTTTGGAGTGGTTGGTGCTATTATTTAATAAATGTATGGAAGAGGGTAAGGTACCTAGGGATTGGCAGAGAGCGTGTATTGTTCCTTTGTATAAAGGCAAAGGGGACAAAAGAGAGTGCAAAAATTATAGGGGAATAAGTCTGTTGAGTGTACCTGGTAAAGTGTATGGTAGAGTTATTATTGAAAGAATTAAGAGTAAAACAGAAAGCAGGATAGCAGATGAACAAGGGGCTTTAGGAAAGGTAGGGGTGTGTAGACCAAGTGTTTACAGTGAAACATATAGGTGAACAGTATTTGGATAAGGGTAAAGATGTTTTTGTGGCATTTATGGATTTGGAAAAGGCGTATGATAGGGTAGATAGGGGGCAATGTGGCAGATGTTGCAGGTGTATGGAATAGGAGGAAGGTTACTGAAAGCAGTGAAGAGTTTTTATGAGGATAGTGAGGCTCAGGTTAGAGTGTGTAGGAGGGAAGGGACTATTTCCCAGTAAAAGTGGGCCTTAGACAAGGATGTGTGATGTCACCGTGGTTGTTCAATATATTTATAGATGGGGTTGTAAGAGAAGTGAATCGAGGGTCTTGGCAAGAGGTGTTGGGCTAAAAGATAAAGAAGCAAATACAAAGTGGGAGTTGTCACAGTTGCTTTTTGCTGATGACACTGTGCTTTTGGGAGATTCTGAAGAGAAGCTGCAGAGGTTGGTGGATGAATTTGGTAGGGTGTGTAAAAGAAGAAAATTGAAAGTGAATATAGGAAAGAGTAAGGTGATGAGGATAACAAAAAGAATACGTGACGAAAGATTGGATATCAGATTGGAGGGAGAGAGTATGGAGGAGGTGAATGTATTCAGATATTTGGGAGTGGACATGTCAGGATGGGTCTATGAAGGATGAGGTGAATCATAGAATTGATGAGGGGAAAGGGTGAGTGGAGCACTTCGGAGTCTGTGGAGACAAAGAACCTTGTCCATGGAAGTAAAGAGGGAATGTATGAGATATAGTTATACCAACGCTCTTATATGGGTGTGAAGCATGGGTGATGAATGTTGCAACGAGGAGAAGGCTGGAGGCAGTGGAGATGTCATGTCTGAGGTCAATGTGTGGTGTGAATATAATGCAGAGAATTCGGAGTTTGGAAATTAGGAGGAGGTGCGGGATTACCAAAACGATTGTCCAGAGAGCTGAGGAGGGTTGTTGAGGTGGTTTGGACATGTAGAGAGAATGGAACGAGACAGAGTGACTTCGAGTGTATAAATCTGTAGTGGAGGAAGGCGGGGTAGGGGTCGGCCTAGGAAAGGTTGGAGGGAGGGGTAAAGGAAGTTTTGTGTGCGAGGGCTTGGACTTCCAGCAAGCATGTGTGAGCGTATTTGATAGGAGTGAATGGAGGCATATGGTTTTAATACTTGACGTGCTGTTGGAGTGTGAGCAAAGTAACATTTATGAAGGGATTCAGGGAAACCGGCAGGCCGGACTTGAGTTCTGGAGATGGGAAGTACAGTGCCGGCACTCTAAAGGAGGGGTGTTAATGTTGCAGTTTTATAACTGTAGTGTAAAGCACCCTTCTGGCAAGACAGTGATGGAGTGAATGATGATGATGAAAGTTTTTCTTTTTCGGGCCACCCTGCCTTGGTGGGAATCGGCCGATGTGTTAATAAAAAAAAAAAAAACAGAATTGAGGAAATCAGCTCAAATATACATTATTTAGGCATGCATACTGGTCAGAGAGCCTGGCATAAGTCCGAGGCGTCGGTAAATGAGTACGTCACTAAGTGAGGAGAGGCTGTATTTATAGCTACAGGAGTGTGCCATCTTGTGTGTATGTATATCATAAAATGATGTATCACAGACTTGTGCTTCCATGGGAAATTGTGCAAGCATAGCTTGTTAGAAAAAAATTATATTAATATTTAGAGATTTTCTAGGTAGTAGGTTGGTAGACATCAACCACCCAGGGAGGTACTACCATCCTGTGGTAGTAGGGTGATAGACAGCAACCACCCAGGGAGGTAATACCATCCTGTGGCAGTAGGCTGGTAGACAGCAACCACCCAGGGAGGCACTACCGTCCAGTGGTAGTAGGTTGGTAGACAGCAACCACCCAGGGAGGTACTACCGTCCTGTGGTAGTAGGTTGGTAGACAGCAACCACTCAGGGAGGTACTACCATCCTGTGGTAGTAGGTTCAGATTCAGATTTAGATTATTTTATTTCTCTGTAAAGATTACAATGTGTGGTTTACATTTATAAGACAAAAATTACAAAGATGGCCATTAGCATGCCTAGCATGCCTGGGCATGTTAGGCATTTCGGGCAGACTAATACTAGTTTTTAATCTATATTACAAATTACAAATGAATACAATTTTTAAATGATTAAATAGATTTACAATAGTGAGGTAGTTCAGAATATTTAGATTGTATTTAGATTATATTACAAATTACAAATGAATACAAATTTCAAATGATTAACTAGATTTACAATAGTGAGGTAGTTCAGAATATTTAGATTGTAAAATTAGTATTGAGAATGGTTTTGTCTTGGCATGTTACATAGTTTCTATTAAAGCTCCTATATTGGAGTATATCAGGCAAACTTAAGACTAGTTTGAGATCTATTAGACAATAGCTATATTTGGGATTTTGTGTTTACTATCCTTTGGGTCAGTGTTGGTGTAGATGAGGAGGATGTGTGTGTGTGTGCGTGAATCGGTGGTAGACAGCAACCACCCAGGGAGGTACTACCGTCCTGTGGTAGTAGGTTGGTAGACAGCAACCACTCAGGGAGGTACTACTGCCCAGTGGTAGTAGGTTGGTAGACAGCAACCACTCAGGGAGGTACTACCATCCTGTGGTAGTAGGTTGACAGCAACCACCCAGGGAGGTACTACCGTCCTGCCAAGTGAGTGTAAAATGGAAACCTGTAATTGTTTTACATGATGGTAGGATTGCTGGTGTCTTTTTTCTGTCTCATAAACACGCTGGATAACAGGTATATCTTGCTACTTCTACTTACACTTAGGTCACACTACACATGCATGTCCATCCATATACATTTACACACCTATCTGGGTTTTCTTCTATTTTCTAACTAGTACTTGTTCTTGTTTATTTTCTCTTATCTCCATAGGGAAGTGAAACAGAATTCTTCCTCCCTTAGCCATGCGTGTCATAAAAGGTGACTAAAGGGCTGGGAGCAAGGGGCTAGTAACCCCTTCTCCTGTATAAATTACTAAATTTAAGAAGGAAAACTTTCGTTTTCATTTTTAGGTTACCCTGCCTCAGGGGAATACATCTGGTTCAATAAAAAAAAAAAAGAGAGATTTTGATGATGTGTCAATCAGCTTATACTGAGAATGAAGCAACATATGACTGACATAAAAAAATAGTGAGAATTACATAAAGTCCTTGAGGAATCAATTAAATCAAGGGTAAAAGAGAATGAGTGGGTGGAGATAATACCTGATCTAGTGTGTGAGAGGGCAGATGTGAAGGCACAGTGAAGAGGTTGTACTTAGACACAGCAAGGTTACGCATCTCCTCGTATGTTCTCCAGTCATGAGGAGCCACAACAGTCAGAGCATAGAATGTCCTCTCCAGATACTGCTCAACATAATCTTCAAAGAAAATACTCAATTAATAAACATTATCAAGAAAGATAACTAGACATTAAAGATGTGAAGTTGTTAGGGCCATTTGAACTACTATGTCAGCAGGCTTCTGCTATTAAATGAATGATGGTCAATGTGTTTCATCTTTTTTTGGGGTCACCCTATCTTGACAGGAGATGGCTGGGTGGTAAAAAATACTAGGCAGGACTAATTATTCATATAACATCAAAAATTTAACACAGCAGCTGTCTCTCATAATTTAATCAACAAGTGTCTTGTCAGCCATGAACACATATCACATCACAATTCAAATGAACTTCTGAACTGCAACATATCATCCCCCCCCTCTCTCTGAGGGTACAGGCACTGTACAGCAGGGCCCTCCCCCTCTCTCTGAGGGTACAGCCACTGTACAGCAGGGCCCTCCCCCCTCTCTCTGAGGGTACAGGCACTGTACAACAGGACCCTCCCCCCCTCTCTCTGAGGGTACAGGCACTGTACAGCAGGGCCCTCCCCCTCTCTCTGAGGGTACAGACACTGTACAGCAGGGCCCTCCCCCCTCTCTCTGAGGGTACAGGCACTGTACAGCAGGGCCCTCCCCCTCTCTCTCTGAGGGTACAGGCACTGTACAGCAGGGCCCTCTTCCCCTCTCTCTGAGGGCACAGGCACTGTACAGGAGGGCCCTCCCCCCTCTCACTGAGGGTACAGGCACTGTACAGCAGGACCCTCCCCCCACTGAGGGTACAGGCACTGTACAGGAGGGCCCTCCCCTTCTGAGGGTACAGGCACTGAACATGAGGGCCCTTCCCCTCTGAAGGTACATACACTGTACAGGAGGGCCCTTTCCCCTCTGAGGGTACAGGCACTGTACAGGAGGGCCCTTCCCCACTGAGGGTTTAGGCACTGTTACAGGAGGGCCCTCCCCTCCGAGGGTACAGGCACTGAACAGGAGGGCCCTCCCCCTCTGAAGGAACAGACACTGTACAGGAGGGCCCTGCTTTACAGTGCTTTGCTTTACGGCATTTTGTTAATACAGTGATTTTCAATTATACCCACTCTTCATTTATTCAGACTTCCTACTTATTAAGGTAAGGATGAATACATTTTAAGATAAGCAGTGTATGTTCTGCATATGCATTTTTTAGGCCTAGCTCTATTGTTCACTTAATATATGAGTGTAAACATGTTATCACACTTCTATGCACATGGAAGTAAAAAAAGGCTGTTTCATTTTACAGTGATTTTCGCTTTACATCAGTAGCCCGGAACCTAACCTGCTGTATAAGTGGGGTCTTCCTGTACAGTAGTAACCTGGAACCTAACCTGCTGTATAAGTGGGGTCTTCCTGTACAGCAGCAACTTAGAACCTAACCTGCTGTATAAGTGGGGTCTTCCTGTACAGTAGTAACCTGGAACCTAACCTGCTGTATAAGTGGGGTCTTCCTGTACAGCAGTAGCCCAGAACCTAACCTGCTGTATAAGCAGGGTCTTCCTGTACAGCAGTAACCTGGAACCTAACCTGCTGTACAAGCAGGGTTTTCCTGTACAGCAGTAGCCCAGAACCTAACCTGTTGTATAAGCAGGGTCTTCCCGTACAGCAGTAACCTGGAACCTAACCTGTTGTATAAGCAGGGTCTGCCTGTACTTCCCTCCTCTGTAACTCAAATCCAGCTAACCAATTTCCCTGAATTCCTTCAGGAAAAAAAATATATACCTGTAGTATACCTGGAGAGGGTTTTGGGGGTCAACGCCCCCGTGGCCTGGTCTGTGACCAGGCCTCATGGTGGATCAGGGCCTGATCAACTAGGCTGTTACTGTTGGCCGCACACAACCTGATGTACGAACCACAGCCCGGCTGGTCAGGTACTAACTTTAGGTGCCTGTCCAGCGCCTTCTTGAAGATAGCCAGGGGTCTGTTGGTAATCCCCCTTATGTATGCTGGGAGGCAGTTAAACAGTTTTGGGCCCCTGACACTTATTGTGGTGTCTCTTATCATGCTAGTGGCACCCCTGCTTTTCATTGGGGGGGTGTTGCATCATCTGCCGAGTCTTTTGCTTTCATAGGGAGTGATTTTCGTGTGCAAGTTTGGAACTAATCCCTCTAGGATTTTCCAAGTGAAAATAATCATGTAAATAATCATGCATTCTAGGGAGTACAGATTGAGGAACTTCAAGTGTTCCCAGTGATTGATGTGTTTTATTGCAGTTATGTGTGCCGTGAAGGTTCTCTGTACATTTTCTAGGTCAGCAATTTCACCTGTCTTGAAAGGTGCTGTAAGTGTGCAGCAATATTCCAGCCTAGATAGAACAAGCAACTTGAAGAGTGTCATCATGGGCTTGGCATCCCCAGTTTTGAAGGTTCTCATTATCCATCCTGTCATTTTTCTAACAGATGCGACTGATACAATGTTGTGGTCTTTGAAAGTGAGATCCTCTGACATTATCACTCCCAGGCCTTTTACATTAGTTTTTCGCTCTATTGTGTGCTTGCTATTTGTTTTATACTCCGATATACAGTGGTACCTCGGTTAACGATATTTTTTCATTCCAGAATGCTGTTCAAGTGCCATTACCAAACGAATTTATCCCCATTAGGAATAATGTAAAATAGACTAGTCCTTTTAGACACCCAAAAATACACTTACAAAAGCATTTAAAAAAATAAACTTACATAAAAGGGTGAGTTTGGGGACCATCGTTAACCGAGGTACCACTGTAGTTTTAATTTCCTCAAGTTTTCCATATCAGAGTACAGTCAACCCTCCGTTTTCGTGTATCTTCGTTATCGATGATTTCAGTTTTCGGGCACTTTTTTCGTGGAAATATTGGCTCCATTTTCGTTGATAGTATGGAACCTGTCCAGTGCCCAGCGCACATACAAAGCCCACAAGCCCGCCTCCCACGCACATTCTCAGGCAGTGTAGCATTGTTTCTGGTTGAGTGAACATTATCCTGCGAGTTCATACAAAACATTTCTTAACCCTTTCAGGGTCCAAGGCCATTTCCAAGAATTTAAAAAAAAAAAAATTCTTATTTTTTTCTTATGAAATGGTAGAGAATCTTTTTCTGAAGGTAATAAAACAAAAAGTACGAAATTTGATTGAAAATTGACGAAATTATGCTATTGCAAATTTTGATGTGTCAGCGATATTTACGCATCGGCGATTTTGCCGACTTTGACTCCCATTTTAGGCCAATTACATTACTCCAGTCGACCAAATTCTTAGCTATTTCACTAATATTACTTCTATTCTATCGATTGAGCACAAAAAATCGCCCAGTCAACTGTTCTAACTATAAAATAAAGTGGTTGGAAATTGGTAATTTAGCCAATTTAACTCAAAGTTCAAAATATTCTAATTTCAAAATAGGGTGCAAAATAAACAATGCAGGCATTCCTGGCACTAAACTAACATTTCCTCTGTTCATTAGTTATGTTTTCAGTCTTTACAAATGAATTCCATTTTTATTTTTTATTCACATAATGAATTTTTATTCAAACCCAAAAATGGAAGATTTACTGTTATGCAATATTGTAATAATTGTACAAATAATATCACCACATTTGTGAACGTATATTAGACCCACCAGCTGGCGCGTATTAGACGTGTGAGGTCATTTGTTTACTCTTGAACATAGGCAAAAATTTAACATTTCTGCAATTTTGAGCTCAGTTTCAAGCCATTTGCAGTACTAAAACCAATCGAAATCATCTCTATATCTGTAATATATCTTCCATTCTATCAAATGAGACCACGAAATCGCAAATACAACTATACAAAGTATACGAAAAAACACTGCAAAGTCGCTCTTTTAATCGAAAATTGCGGTTTCAGTTTTTTTTCTCTCATTATACACTGTGTGCTGCAGGATTTATTTTATGTGGTGCACACTTACCACATAGATGTACAGTGGTACCCCGTGTTACGATGCTATCATCTTACGTTATTTTCGATAACCGATATTTATAACGTAAAAAATTTGATTGTGATTTACGATGTTTGCTTCGTGTAACGACATTCGTACCGGACGTGTCCGCTTGGCGCCCAGCTGAGCGCGCACTCCAGGGAGCGTCAGTGTGCTATTGTTTACAAGTGAGAGCGACCACCCACCCACACCCACGCATTCATACCAGTATATTGTCATTATTCCACTGTTTTTAGTGCTTGCAACTGCTAAATAAGCCACCATGGGCCCCAAGAAAGCTCCTAGTGCCAAGCCTGTGGTAAAGAATGTGCAGGGAGTGAAGCATTCATGCAGGGAGTGTAGCATTTATGCAGGGAGTGTAGCATTTATGCAGGGAGTGTAGCAGGCATGCAGGGAGTGTAGCAGGTATGCAGGGAGTGTAGCAGGCATGCAGGGAGTGTAGCAAAGATGCAGGGAGTGTAGCAGGCATGCAGGGAGTGTAGCAGGGATGCAGGGAGTGTAGCAAGGATGCAGGGAGTGTAGCAGGCATGCAGGGAGTGTAACAAAGATGCAGGGAGTGTAACAGGGATGCAGGGAGTGTAGCAGGGATGCAGGGAGTGTAGCAAGGATGCAGGGAGTGTAGCAGGCATGCAGGGAGTGTAGCAGGCATGCAGGGAGTGTAGAATTCATGCAGGGAGTGTAGCATTCATGCAGGGAGTGTAGCATTCAAAGAAAAGGCCAGTAACCCCAGAAAAAAACTTGGTACCTGCAGTGTTAATGGAAGGGATTCCCCTTCAAACACTAGCATACTACTCCACCTTCTCCCCTCCTCCCGTCCTCCACACATCAACAACTCTTCAATAAATGTAAGTGACATGTTATTGTACAATATTTACATGTGTATTTAGGTATTATTCATTAAATTCTGTATTATTTAATGTCAAAAAGTTCTAAAAAATATTTTATTTAACTACTTTTGGAAGTCTTGGACGGATTAAATTTATTTCCATTATTTCTTATGGGGAAAATTGATTTGTGTAACGATTGTTTCGCCTTAAAATATGCCCTCTCTGACGGATTAATATCGTAAGTCGGGGTACCACTGTCCACTGTATTCTCTCATATCTAGGCCCAAATTTGCCGCTCAAAGCTTATCTGAGTGAGCTGAGCTCATGACGTAGAACTACGGCACGGACCCTGAAAGGGTTAACAATCCATTGTTTTTGGCCCTTGATTATTGTGTGTGACTGCTAAATAAGCCACCATGGACCCAAAGAAAGCTCCTAGTGCCAGTCCTTTGGTAAAGAAAGTGAGGAACACCATAGAATTAAAGAAAGAAATCGTAGCAAAGTATCAAAGTGGAGTCGATAAGGCTATAGCGCCAGCCAGCGATAAAGTGTAGCACTAACAGTGTAGCAAGTTAAGCGATTAAGAGACAGAAAAATGACGACACGAAACTTAACTCCTCCATTGTTGTTTGAGGAATATAGGGGCACTAACAAGAACGCTGCCCTCTGCCACCATCTCCTCCAAGGTAAGTGTAAATATGTATTTATTATTTATAAAGTGTAAATACAGTGGTCCCCCGAGTAACGAACACCCCAGAAATCGTACAATTATGTAAGTATAATATTGTAAGTGCTTGTGGAGGTGTATTTTTGGGGGCCTGAAATAGACTAGCCTACGTGACATTATTCCTTAAGGGAGTAAATTCGTTCGGTAATGGCACTTGAGCAGGCTTCTGGGATGAAGTTTTTTCGTTACTCGGGGGACCACTGTATTTCTTATTTATAAATTAAAGTGTAAATATTTATTATTTATAAATTAAAGTGTAAATATTTATTATTAATAAATTAAAGTGTAAATATTTATTATTTATAAATTACGTACATTGTTTCAGTGTGAATAGTGATGGTGGCTTCTGATGCCTCCACCACCACCAGAATATGAACTAAAAACATTCCTGAGTGAAGCTGGGTTAACAGAAATGTAGTTTATAATAATAATAATAATAATAATAGTTTATTTAGACATGATACAATGTTGTTATTTAGACATGATACATAGTTAGGTATAATGAGGTGTACATGCCAAAAGCCCCTAATATGCTGTGTATTGTGGGCATTCTTAAGATTAACACATGTGGCGGCATGGGTGAGCGGCTGGCGAGACGGAGCCTAGTTTCAGCTAAGTTTGTGATGTTGTACAGTGGACCCCCGAGTTTCATAAAAACTTCACTCCTGAAGTCTGCTCAAGTGCTATTACCGAACGAATTTACCCCCTTAAGAAAAAATGTCACGTAGGTTAGTCTATTTCAGACCCCAAAAAATACTTTTCCACAAGCACTTACAATATTATACTTACATAAATGTACGATTTCCGGGGTTTACGAAACTCGGGGGTCCACTGTATTCCCTTTTTGTGTAGCTAACTCAAGCCAGGGGCACTTTTATGGTGAGCCAGTTGTTATGGGGTATTATGGACTTGTTATGGGGGCTATTGGAACCCAGCATGTATTGTTGTAATTAAATAACATGAATGCCTAATTATATTGAATTATTCAGAATTTGCTATGAGGTCTTAGGTCAGGCCACCCTAAAGACTTTAAAAGAGCTGATTTAACTGATTTTCTCAATATAATAGGGTATATAAATAATGCACACATTTTATAAACTAATTAATATTAAGTTGCATGTCTCATTGTAATAACTTAAGATATGTTGAGAGGATGCAAAGTGATGTGGATGTTTTGAGGGGGGAGGAGCTTAGAGAGATGCTGGCTTCCCACAATCCCTTCCTGAGAGAACAATGGCGGCTGGAGTGAGCTGTTGTTGTTGGTGCTTATCTTATCTTGGCTTCAGGGCTGAATGAGTGCCCAAAAGGTAATGGGAAGGGTTGTAGATCGATGTTACCATGACATTCTGTGATCTTCAGTGTATCAAGACACTGGAGGATTAAGAAATGTTGAGAAAGAGAGAGTTGAAGGTGGCAGCTGAGCCATGTGCTTTGGGAAAGGCTGATTATATGTTTAGGAGTGGAGACCTGTATATTATATGTATATACTTCTTAATATAGCTCTATTTTTATAATGCTGGTTTAAATAACCTTTAAGAGGAATGAAAAAGAATTAAGTTTTCAGATGCAGCAGCTAAACCTGAGTAAGTATCTTTTAGCCTAATATTGTCCTCCTTTTACCCTAAGACCTTTTAAGTAAATACCCTATGCTAGTACATGGTGAACCTTGATGATAATAAGGGAAAATAACGTAACACCAGTACACACCCTGGGCTCGGACATGGTTGGGGCTCGGAAGGAAGAGTTTGAACTGAGGAAATAGGAGATGTGTTCTGGATGAGGGTAGTGGTGGCTGGGCCGACCCCATAGGGACGCTGTTGTGTTTTTGAAGTGACGATCCGGCCGCCCTCGCCATCCTGTACTGTTATTGAGGGGTTTTGGCTAATTGATATGTGAAGAGGTGTGTTTGGAATGTATATATTTTTAATCTAAGTAAATAAATGTATTTTTATAAAAGTAGGAATTTTTGTGTGGAACATTCTGATACCCCAACCCATTGGAGCACTAAACAATGGTTTAATATCAGCTATGTTTATGGGGATAGACCTGGGAGGCCAAGTTTTACAGGTGTTTTGTGTAACTTTTACCCTTTGCCCTTAGACAAGGCATTAGGCCTCACTTAAAACCCCAATTTCTGCGTAACATGACCCACCATCCACGATTAGTGTTATGAATCATCGTGTAACATTTATATACTACCATAAATTTTGTTCCCTAAAAATTCTTATACCCCCTTACTACTTTTGAATTTTCACTTTTGTATTCAATTACCATTCTACCTCATAGTCTTAATTTTAAATTTCACTTTATATTCATTCTACCTCATAGTCTTAATTTGTATTTAATAACTACAAATCCTCTTTATTATTATTATTACTTCTACTTTACCATATACAGTGGACCCCCGGCTAACGAACACCCCGGAAATCGTACAATTATGACTCACGAAATCGTAATGACACGATTGCAAACAAACCACATACCACGGGTGGGGTTCGAACCGCGGTCAGAGAGTCTTCGGACGGTCTAGAGTTCTGAGACTCTCTGACCGGGTTCGAACCACCCGTGGTATGTGGTTGTAAATTATGTAAGTATAATATTGTAAGTGCTTGTGGAAGTGTATTTTTGGGGGTCTGAAATAGACTAACCTACGTGACATTATTTCTTAAGGAAGTAAATTCGTTCGGTAATGGCACTTGAGCAGGCTTCTGAGATGAAGTTTTTTCGTTAGCCGGGGGTCCACTGTATTTACAACTTACCACATCATTGCCCCCCAATTCTATCTTAACCTGTTATTGCCCTACCTTATTTTAAACTTTATTGCCCAACCTTATCTTATACTTTTATTTTTATTAATCTATTATTGCCAAATATTCAAGCTTTATTGCCCAATTTTATTTTAAAATTATTATTGCCCTATATTTTATTTTATACTCCATTGCCCAATCTTATTTTATACTTTTATTTTTATTAACCTAATATTGCCAAATATCCAAGGTTTTATATTCAGCTACAACTCTACCTCATAGTCTAATTTTTTTTTATATCAACAAATCTTTGTTAATCAAATACAAATACAAATTTTATTTCTTCGCAATTTTACATAGAAGTTTACATAGAAGTGCAAGGAGAGCCACTGACATGCCATGGCATTAGGGGCAGCTTAATCTAATGGCTTATAGACTATGTACATAATATTGGAGAAATTGATTGAGTTTGACTTGTTTAACCCTTAAACTGTCCACACGTAGATATACGTTCACTCGCGAAAGTGACCGAACGTATATCTACGTTTTATTTACATTCGTTCAAATTTAGTGCAATAGGCCTGAGTCGCCTGAGACATGAGAGAATGGGTCTGCGCCCTCAGTGTGCGCAGTATGAAAAAATCGGGGACACCAGGGTACGCATGGTAGCCCCAGTTAGTTTCAGCTCCATCTTGGGTCAACATCATGGCACACCCCGTGA
>WNWK01033758.1:0-20923 GCA_009830355.1 Cherax destructor | reverse complement strand
TTCTCCATGTACCCTATTTTGAAACTAAAGATTTCCAAGACGTTTTGGTTCGTCTTGAACCATTATAAAGTCGAGTACAATGATCCGGAGCAGAACAAATCGTTATCCAACAAAATTCCTACCACGATATTGTGACATCCTCTCAATAAGTATTGATCATTTGTGTGTTCAATGTATGGACTTGATCCACATATATTTGTCCCTTTCTAAATCATTTCTGTTTTTTGCTAATCATACTTGTCTTGCCCACAGCCCTAGATTAACCATTAAGTAGTATAAACACGTGCTTAGGGCACCAAGGAAAGGGGGCAGCCACAGAGTAGTGGTACCATCTCTGTAGTCATCAAGTTTAAAGGAATTCCAGATACATAGAAAGGGGCCTAGAGGCATATTCTAAGAGCGGAATTTTTTATTATTTGTGCTTTATTTTATTACAACCATTCAAGCAGCTTTAGGCACTATGTGTCCCACGACGTCATCCGGCATCTGAGATACACCACAATGCATTATTCTTCACATGTTGTTGAAAGAGAAGGGTTCAGTGACTGGCTCAATGCTAACACACTTAACTCGCAGACAAGGTTTAGGTTTGAGACAATAGTTGGAAAAACAAATTAAAGAAGAGTGCAGTTATTGTGAATATGTCTTGGAGTGTTTAATACCTGTTATTCGTATATTAGTTGAACCTGGTTTGGTTTTTCCAGGAACATATGAAATATTTGATTAACTGTAAAATGGAAATTTTTTTCTGCCTGTTTGAGTTCTTAAGTCAGTTTGATCAAATTTTAGTAGGGCACATTTCGAAATATGGAAATTGTGGAAAAGGAAATCGTTCTTATCTGTCCAAAATCTGGTAGGTCAGAGTGCTGTTGTCTGCTGTCAAGTGGCAGTAATTATTTCTCTACAGTCCATTTGCTCTATACATTTTTTTCAGCCTCAACCATCCGGTAGAAAGTTCATAAAATTTGTCTTGGAAATGATAGTGTGTTAAAATCATCTCTGACTTCAGATGGGAGGTACATGCTATGGTAACATCAGCAATTATAATTACGGAAGCTTTAGAATGTTTAGTAGAAGACCAGTCACAAAAGGTAGACACTAGAAGAGAACCAGACAATATTGGAAATAAGATGCAACAAGAATTTGTTTTTATGTGGATCATGTGGGATGAAATTTTTCAAAAAAAAATTCATAAATTTTAAAAAAAATTCCATAGAGCAAGTCAGGTTCTGCAAAATGAAAATGTGAACTTAAAAACATGCGCAGATCTCTACAGGTCATTAGCTGACCAATTATGCACCTTAGGAGATGACTTTGAGAGATTTGAAGCACCTGCTAAGGAAATACTACCAGATGTTGATTAGTGCAGGTGAAACACGCAGACGTATCAGAAAGAAGGTAACCCAATGACGGAGATGCACCAGAAGTAGACCTGAATGTCAGTGATAAATTTCGTATCACCAACTTTTACACAATTGTTGACAAACTAGAAACTCAGATGAGAAGAAAAGGAAAGGTGTACAAAGAAATAACACAGATTTTCTTTTCTAATTTATGTCGCAAATAATGTAATTTTATCTACTGAAAGTGAAAGGTACTCTCAGTGTTCTCAACAGCTAATTGATGCTTATCAAGAAGACTTGGACGCTAATCTCTGTGCTGAGTTTCAGCAGTTTCACTTATATGTGAGCCATAAGTTCTGTGCAACAAAACTGCTAAAACCAGATTAAGTCATGATAAATACTTTCAGAAGACAAACTTAAGTTTGCGATTCCAAATGTAGACATTACCTTGCTTATAATTTTTTAACATTAATGGTCACAAATTACGCAGGTGAACGTTCATATCTCAACTCAAGCTTATTAAAAACCCCAACAGAACAACTATGTGACAAGACAGGCTAGATGCCGCCGCCTCTCTGGTAAATATAGAAGCAGACTTGTTATGCCTGATTGGAGGAAACTTTTTCAATAATAAATAAAGTTATAAGTAGGCAACAGTTAACACTACTTTGTATCCTTTGTTCCACGTATGTTGAAATGTTATAATATATCTTCAGTGTTAGAAAGCAGTGGAATAAAAGATGTTTTGCTTCGTACAAATAATGATATTTTCTATTGCAATTTTAACTTTAAAAAATTGTCCTCCATCGATTTCTGTAGGAAGAGTATTTTCAGAGTTGAAAAGTATGTTTTCGGGATCACATAATTACCGTAGAGATAATATCAAATCTGATTTTGCCTTATAATATTTTGGAGGTTGATTAAAAATTTTCAATTTTTTTTTCATTTGCAATTTTATTTTCATTTGCAGTTTTATTTTTTTTTATTTTATTATAAAAACCCAAACATTACAGTCTTAACAATATACATCACAAATTATAACATACACATGTGACTAAACAAATTACGTAAGTAACTCCTCACAAAGGTAAGCACAAATGCTTTAACATATTCTTGACAATAACTATTCATGGTTCACACAAAACCATCAACATTAACTTACATAACCAAAAAGTGTATATTACAAAATCCAACAAATACTATTATGCACATATATGACATTAAACTGCCATACAAAGGCTTTCCTAAACTATAAAATAAAAACAAAACCCCCACTTTACTTTATTGCCCACCTGAAACAATACTCAGTCAAAACAATCCTTCTACATTATTCCCCTTTATGAAACATACATATGTGATACACCTTACATGGTATTTATATCATTAAGTCACATTCACATGTGACCCATAAAAATTAACCATAAATTCTTCTCAAAAATAAGCGCAACACGCTTAAATATATTCAGACCATAACCTAAATCACGTTTAACACCGACCATCATCACAACATACATCACCTAAGGTTATACAAAAGTACATTATAAACTCCAACAACACTATTATAACATATATAACTGAACTTCCCAAACATAGGATGTTCTAACCTATAAAATTAAAGTTCAAACCCCCACTTTATTTTAATGACCACCTGAATATACTATCCAGGCCATCATAACTCCTTGGCCACTAACCCTTTTTTATAAAACATACATATGTGATCCACCTTACATATTATGTATGAACAGCAACATTTTATAACCGGTATTTAAGGAATAATTCCTATATATCAAAATTTTAACTACATATTGTTGTGTTACCAACACAAGTCCTTATACACAAAAAACAACTTCGCTATCAATGGTTCTATAGCACCATTCTCACACCATAAACTACGCTATGATGGTTCTATAGCACCATTCTCACACCATAAACTACGCTATGATGGTTCTATAGTACCATTCTCACACCATAAACTACGCTATGATGGTTCTATAGCACCATTCTCACACCATAAACTACGCTATGATGGTTCTATAGCACCATTCTCACACCATAAACTACGCTATGATGGTTCTATAGCACCATTCTCACACCATAAACTACGCTATGATGGTTCTATAGCACCATTCTCACACCATAAACTACGCTATGATGGTTCTATAGTACCATTCTCACACCATAAACTACGCTATGATGGTTCTATAGTACCATTCTCACACCATAAACTACGCTATGATGGTTCTATAGCACCATTCTCACACCATAAACTACGCTATGATGGTTCTATAGTACCATTATCACACCATAAACTACGCTATGATGGTTCTATAGTACCATTATCACACCATAAACTACGCTATGATGGTTCTATAGTACCATTATCACACCATAAACTACGCTATGATGGTTCTATAGCACCATTCTCACACCATAAACTACGCTATGATGGTTCTATAGTACCATTCTCACACCATAAACTACGCTATGATGGTTCTATAGTACCATTATCACACCATAAACTACGCTATGATGGTTCTATAGTACCATTATCACACCATAAACTACGCTATGATGGTTCTATAGTACTATTCTCACACCATAAACTACGCTATGATGGTTCTATAGCACCATTCTCACACCATAAACTACGCTATGATGGTTCTATAGCACCATTCTCACACCATAAACTACGCTATGATGGTTCTATAGCACCATTCTCACACCATAAACTACGCTATGATGGTTCTATAGCACCATTCTCACACCATAAACTACGCTATGATGGTTCTATAGCACCATTCTCACACCATAAACTACGCTATGATGGTTCTATAGCACCATTCTCACACCATAAACTACGCTATGATGGTTCTATAGCACCATTCTCACACCATAAACTACGCTATGATGGTTCTATAGCACCATTATCACACTATAAACTACGCTATGATGGTTCTATAGCACCATTCTTACACCATAAACTACGCTATGATGGTTCTATAGCACCATTCTCACACCATAAACTACGCTATGATGGTTCTATAGCACCATTCTCACACCATAAACTACGCTATGATGGTTCTATAGCACCATTCTCACACCATAAACTTCGCTATGATGGTTCTATAGCACCATTCTCACACCATAAACTACGCTATGATGGTTCTATAGCACCATTATCACACCATAAACTACGCTATGATGGTTCTATAGCACCATTATCACACCATAAACTACGCTATGATGGTTCTATAGCACCATTCTCACACCATAAACTACGCTATGATGGTTCTATAGCACCATTCTCACACCATAAACTACGCTATGATGGTTCTATAGCACCATTCTCACACCATAAACTACGCTATGATGGTTCTATAGCACCATTCTCACACCATAAACTACGCTATGATGGTTCTATAGCACCATTCTCACACCATAAACTACGCTATGATGGTTCTATAGCACCATTATCACACTATAAACTACGCTATGATGGTTCTATAGCACCATTCTTACACCATAAACTACGCTATGATGGTTCTATAGCACCATTCTCACACCATAAACTACGCTATGATGGTTCTATAGCACCATTCTCACACCATAAACTACGCTATGATGGTTCTATAGCACCATTCTCACACCATAAACTACGCTATGATGGTTCTATAGCACCATTATCACACCATAAACTACGCTATGATGGTTCTATAGCACCATTATCACACCATAAACTACGCTATGATGGTTCTATAGCACCATTCTCACACCATAAACTACGCTATGATGGTTCTATAGCACCATTCTCACACCATAAACTCCTAAGAGGTTTAAACCATTTACATAAACTAAAACCTAATTTTGACATTTTCACACATAAACTATGCACTATAATGGTTTTCCTATAAACAAACAGAAACCCATATGGTTGCTATTTACCATTACATTATCCCATACCAAAGAGTTAAATCTTGCATAAACTAAAAACCTTGTTTTCACTAACAACCATACACTTATAATGGTTCTCAAACCAGAAGGAAAAAACTCATTACCTTACATTATCCACCTATGTTCATAACTTTTATACTCAAACCAACAAAACACCAAAGATTTATCAACAAATAATCATAATTAGACCAAAGCACAAAACGATTCAAAATAACATAAAACAAAGGAAACACTGCCACAACCTCAGGTAACCTATGCCCCCATACCCCTTACTTTCCTCGACAACTAACACCCCCTACCCATCCCTCCCCAACCTACGTAACCAACCCACCGTCATATCTCTGTAAACCTCCGGAAAACTCTGTCTCCAACTTCTACCGTAAATTACTTCATTCCTATTTTTCGTTTTAACAAATACCGCAGCTAGAACCTTGACCATCACTACCCCTTCCACCTCTCTCATGCACCATATATTATACAAATAGTCTAACATAATGTATGTTATAGCCCTACGTACGCCTTCCGGAAATTCACTCAGCTCTAAACTCAGAGCACGTAACACCGATACTTTCCCCCTATCCATCCCAATACCCTATACAACCATAATGTTACCAACTCCAAGCTTTTACAAAAATACACCGCATGAAATGCCGTCTCATATTCCCCACACTTCGGACAAACCCCATCTCTTGCAAACCCCATAATAAACAGTTGCCCCCTCGTAGCCAATATGCCGTGCAAAAACCTATAACCCAATTCCCTAACTCTCGGAGCCACCTTGACTTTGTTCAACCAACCCCAAATACTTTTCCACCCATATAAGGGAAACAATGCCTCCCCTTGCAACACCACCTCATTACTACTAATCCTATCCAACCTACGTAACTTAACCTTAGCAGGTTCACGTACCACTAACAGAAACCTAATGACCTTCTCGCACTCTACTAGCTCTTTACCCCTCCACCATTTCCTCACTTCCTTCATTACCCCCCCATCCTATTTTCCTACCTATCCCCTACCTCCCATCAGCAAAAACTCTTGCTTCAGAAAAACACTTCTCAGGCGCCTTCTCAAAGGAACCAAACCAGTTTTATTAAAAAGTGCATAAAACAGTGATGAAAATGTGTATTTTTGTTTCTGTTGCCTTTTTTATAAGTAATTGACGTATACTGTTTGCTGCTATTAAGTGGTACATAAATATATTAAAAAACAGTATATATTTAATTCAGTTGTGTACTCTGGTGTGGTGGATAATGACCTTGAAGTTAACTGAGTTTTTACTGTCATATTTCACCTTCAGTACTTATTGAGTCTTAATGTCTTGCCAGTAATGGAAGGTCAAAGGTGGCACCATTATTGGGCTGTCCTTAGGGCATCAGCTGATCTTATTCCCTCCCTGCTTACCCATTTCTCTTGCAATCACAGCTCTGCTCTAACCATTGCATGATATTCCTAACAAATTTTCATTCCCTTGTAATACTAACGCTCTCTTAGTCCTAGTTGCCTCATACACAGGACCCAACACGCTCTCTTAGCCCTAGTTGCCTCATACACAGGACCCAACACGCTCTCTTAGCCCTAGTTGCCTCATACACACGACCCAACACGCTCTCTTAGCCCTAGTTGCCTCATACACACGACCCAACACGCTCTCTTAGCCCTAGTTGCCTCATACACACGACCCAACACGCTCTCTTAGCCCTAGTTGCCTCATACACACGACCCAACACGCTCTCTTAGCCCTAGTTGCCTCATACACACGACCCAACACGCTCTCAAAAAATTCTTGGAAGCAAAACAGACCAACTATTATAGATCTTCATTCATACTTTCTTATTTCCATCCACCTCTGACATGTTTACAGTTTTCAGAACATTTACTTCTTTAAGTTACACAACACTTTAAGATGTAATTTACTCAATAAAAGTGTTGAATGAACTTCAAGTGAAGGCATAAAGTGCACAACAGGTCAAGTGAAAGCAAACAACAGATCCATCCGGTATTTTCCTAATTTTTCTTACAAATAATGTCAAAGATTCTTCATTACGTACATAGTTTATCCTAAAGCTGTAGAAATTATTACATTAATGGGGAAGTGGTGAGTCTAGAATGGTGATATACAGTGTGGTGAATGTGTGGCAATTAAGTTTGATGCGAGGAACGAGAGAAGAGCTCCAGTCTCAGCCCCTCAGAGCTCACCCTCCGCATCAACCATCCTATGTATGGAATAAGCGGAATTTATGATCAAAATCAACATTATTGTTGTTTCATTTAAAAAAAATTCATTCAACATATATTAAAAGCGATTCCTAAAATATGAGGATATTACAAATAGATTTATGTACTTAAGCATAATAATGTGAACTTCGTGGACTTCAATTAGAGTAAATACGCAAGAAATGTAATGTTATTCAAGTTATTACGAATGTTATGTGATGTTCACACTTGTTCTTCCTCACCTTACACTTCTTACAAGAATTAATTTTTTTAGGTAAACATTTTGTTGATATTATTATTATACTTTTGTTTACCGAGTAAACTTCTGTTTTGTTATCTTATTAAAATTTCCATGGGCGTAATGAAAATGTAATCAACTGATCATTAGAATTACTTGAGATGCTGAGTCTGAACCGTTGCTGTGTTACTTTTGTGGTCAAAAGTAACACCAGGTTTGTACATGAATGGTATACAATACCGACAAGATGACAATTAGACACATGTGCAACATCGGAATGTCTTTATTGAAGACGTTTCGCCATCCAGTGGCTTTATAAATACAAATTCTAAGACATGAATGGAAGACTTTTGTTTGTATATAGTTCTTCTGTCTTCCATTCATGTCCTTGAATTTGCATTAATAAAGCCACTGGATGGCGAAACGTCTACAATAAAGATATCCAGAAGTTGCACATGTGTCTAATTGTCATCAACATCCAGGTTTGTTCCAGCAGAGACGCCAGATCCGATTATTAAAACTGACCACTTGGGTGCCAGCCTCGCTCTTGACTTATATACTAAAAGTCAGTTACTGAAGATAATGACTCTGTGGTGCAGTGGTCAGCATGGCCGCCTTAAAGCGACAGACTCAGGTTCGACTCCTGGCAGAGCCTTCCTTTTTCAGAGAATGAGACATATTATATTTATTTTAAATTGAACTAATTTTTAAAACTGATATGAAAGATCAAATATTTCGAATTGATGGTGAAAAAGGACGACAGCTAAAATACCTTAGAATAATTGACCTTTACCAGCATGAGAGAACTTTATATTTTCACGAACTTTCCTTAAATGAAAGTTCATGAAATAATGCATATATTTTAACAGATTTCAACATTATCGGCATTATTAGCATGTTTACGGTTAGTACTAAGTTTCAGGGCATTCTATAAAGTGAATGGATTAAGTTTTTACCCAACTTTGTAGACTCAGTCTATGTTAGGGTTGTATAGATTTAGCCTGTGTCATTGATGGTATACACAATACATTATGTGGACTCGGGGTAGTGTGCTAGTGAGTCTACTTCATCATACTTATGAGAGTCTTTAACTTTTGTTTGATGGAGCTTTAATATGAGCAGTCTGGTGTTGAACTTTGAGAAGTTGATGAAGTTACATTTCCTATAAAGGTTGATTTATGATCAGGTATTTCATCATGATCTATATTGTGATTATTTCTCATACACAATGTAAACAAATTTGTTCAAAATGTGTTGATTCAGGTGCATATTGTACTCGTTGTTATAAGTGATCCCTTAACTGGTGAATATAAGTCTAATTCTGTATTTATAACTCCATTAAAACTGTCATAGTTATTGTATTCATAGTGACTTTATCAGTGTTGGAAGGAAACTTTAAAACTGTCTATACTACTGATGATGCCTTGTTGCTGTAGTATAATAATTTCTGAGTTCTTTTTTAATTTCATTTAATTGTTTGTAAGCAGACGAGAATAACTAAAACACAGTTCATCAACAGCCGAACACAGTGCTAGACACAAGTGTAAAATATTTTTTAAGTAAAATTAATAGTAGATGTTTAAGTATTGTCTGCTGAGTATACCAGACAATGTATATGTCAGAACTGTGACTGACAGTGATGTGAAATACAAATAATGAAGACCAGACAGAGACTAACAAGGGCATAGGATACGGATAAGCGTAATTTAACCCAAGTTAAATATACAAAAGAAGCGAATTGTTGCAAGAGAATGCATTTTTGTTGCTAGGATTGCAAATGTCCAGTATAGCAACATGTAGGTGCATAAAACAGCAGTATAAGAGACATAAATAATGAAGTGAATTTGCCAGGTTGAAAAATCGACTGATGAAATCTATTTTGTCAAAAGATCGAGACTACCATGATGGTCGACTTTATTCCCGGAGAGTATTGTTTTGTGTGTGTTGTGTATAGTGTTATTTGTATTATTATTGTATAGAGGAGATGAGTGTGGAAGAGAGAGGGATGTGGATCCTGAGAAGTGTTAAGTGAAGGTTTTGGGAATTTGAGTCAACATAATTGTTTTGTGAGACATGAATGTCAATAAGGGAGACACTGTTGTGGAAGATGTTATAGGAAATTACAGCAACGTAAAAGAACACTACGTCAACATACAAGAATGATAACATGCAAGAGAAGTAAAGTTACAAACAAGAACAGTATACTAACAAATTAAAAATTATAGTAAACCTAACAGACAGTGTGGTAACATAGAAGAACAATACAGTAACACAGAACAACGATACTCTAACACGCAAAAAACAGTAATATGCTGAACAGTATGGTAACAAGTACAATAACTTTAAACAATGCGGTTATACAAGAACAATACAGAAATAACCAGCAGGAGACTGAAATCTACGATAACGTTTCGGTCCGACTTGAACCATTATGGTCCAGTCACTGTATTGTACTTATTTTATTCTTTAAAACCAGTACAGTAATACATAAAACCAGTACAGAAACCCACGAAAACAGTAACAGAACAGACGAGAACTGTACAGTAACACCCAAGAACTGCACAGTAAAATACAACATACAGCAACACTCAAGTATCGTACAACAACATACAATAACAAAACAGTAATATATTGGAACAGTGGAGGAACATTGTATAGTAGTAAATATAAGTGTAAGAAGACCTACCGGCCAAGTCATAAGATGCGTCGCTGAAATTCTCTTTTGTCAAGGTCGAGTCTCTGAGTTTGAGGATTTTATTTTCTTCAGAGTTTTATTATAATAATAAAACTCTGAAGAAAATAAAATCCTCAAACTCAGAGAGTGTGAGTGAGTGGTTATGAATGTTTTCTCTTAATAAAGAAGTGAGAGAAGCTAAGATGTGAAAAGAAAAAAGTGAGAGAGACTTATTTAACAAATATTTTTATGGCAACTCTTTATCTTTTGTAAGATATTTTGCAAGCGTCGTTTTTGCCTTACGTAATACAAGTGTCTCTCAATTGTCACTTATTTACATAATCACATTTCTCATTATTGATATCTTGAAAATACTGCACAACAATATTCCCCATTTGGTTTATTCAGAATTATATTAATATTTTTACTTAAGAATTTCATAATTTTCCTTTCATTGTCTGCACAAATATAGTTTAATTTTAACAAATGTGTAAGAAAAGTGCAGATGTGTATATGTGTATACGTGTGTGACTGCAACACATGATGGAGTGTGTGTGTGTGTGTGTGTGTTTATAACGATTTATTTATTAGAATATCAATTAACATATAATTTAAAAATAATTTGTCACCAGGAGATGTTATAATATATAATAATAAGCTAACACTCACTTGATTTTTAACGAAATGTTAACAACTAATACAAACATTATAACGAAGAACAAACCAAATACGTGTATACGTTAATACACACTTCTTGCAGTCATTATACATGCACTTGTGTTTGGAAACAGTAATTCATACACATGGCTATTTGTACGCACTAATACATACACATACCATCATATACACACTAATACACACACATGACTCCTTGTAGACATCAACTCATACGCATGACTTCTCATACTTTGCAATATATACGCATGACTTCTCGTACTTTGCAAAACATACCATGACTTCTCGTACTTTGCAAAACATACGCATGACTTCTCGTACTTTGCAATACATACGCATCCCTTGCCGTACCCAAATACATTATAACCTGGCATTTTTAGATTGAAAAATGTTGCATAAATAGAAAAGAGTTTGTGTTTAGCGTTGACTACGGGCAGGTATCCTAGCATCCTGGAATTGTTGGGATACCTTCCGTAGGTTTAAACTTCCATAAAAAGTTATTATTAACTCGGAGAGTATGTGAAAATTTGACTGTTTTGTGTGAAAAGGAGTTTGCTGATACCTTGTTATATTCTGATTGGCGTGTTGGTCTGTGTTTGTTGATATCGAGATATATTCTGATTGGCTTGTTGCTTTGCTGATACCTTGTTATATTCCGATTGGCTTGTTGGTCTGTGTTTGTTGATACCGAGATATATTCTGATTGGCTTGTTGCTTTGCTGATACCTTGTTATATTCCGATTGGCTTGTTGGTCTGTGTTTGTTGATACCGAGATATATTCTGATTAGCTTGTTGATTTGCTGATACCTTGTTATATTCCGATTGGCTTGTTGGTCTGTGTTTGTTGATACCGAGATATATTCTGATTGGCTTGTTGCTTTGCTGATACCTTGTTATATTCCGATTGGCTTGTTGGTCTGTGTTTGTTGATACCGAGATATATTCTTATTGGCTTTTTGCTTTGCTGATACCTTGTTATATTCTGATTGGCTTGTTGGTCTGTGTTTGTTGATACCGAGATATATTCTGATTGGCTTGTTGCTTTGCTGATACCTCGTTATATTCTGATTGGCCTGTTGGTCTGTGTTTGTTGATACCGAGATATATTCTGATTGGCTTGTTGATCTTAGTTTGTTGATACCGAGATATATTCTGATTGGCTTGTTGCTTTGCTGATATCATATTCTGATTGGCTTGTTGGTCTGTGTTTGTTGATACCGAGATATATTCTGATTGGCTTGTTGCTTTGCTGATACCTGTTATATTCTGATTGGCTTGTTGGTCTGTGTTTGTTGATACCGAGATATATTCTGATTGGCTTGTTGATCTGTGTTTGTTGATACCTTGTTATTCTGACAACAGAGGAAAGACTATTTAAACCACAAAAGGAAAAATCTGCAGCGGTGAGGTATTATCCACTAACAGCAAGACTGTCTTCCCCAAATATTGCTCTAACAGCTGAACAAATATTGAACAAGATTGTGTTCCCGAATTTGCTCCTGCAGCTGAACAAAAATTGAGCAGCCTCGTTAGGGTACACGATATATATATATATATATATATATATATATATATATATATATATATATATATATATATATATATATATATATATATATCCTGCCAGGTGACTGTGAAACAGAAACCTGAAACTGTTTTACATGATGGTAGGATTGCTGGTGTCTTTTTTCTGTCTCATAAACATGCAAGATTTCAGGTACGTCTTGCTACTTCTACTTACACTTAGGTCACACTACGCAAACATGTACACATTTATGTATACAACTCATCTGAGTTTTCTTTGATTTTTATCTTAATAGTTCTTGTTCT
Source organism: Cherax destructor (assembly GCA_009830355.1). NCBI lineage: Eukaryota > Metazoa > Arthropoda > Malacostraca > Decapoda > Parastacidae > Cherax > Cherax destructor. The sequence continues at coordinate 7,994 of WNWK01033758.1, read as the reverse complement.
TATTGCTTTTCCTTTCATATCCATGGGGAAGTGGAATAAGAATCTTCCTCCGTGCCATGCGTGTTGTAAAAGTCAACTAAAATGCCGGGAACAATGGGCTAGTAACCCCTTTTCCTGTATAGCTTACTAAAAAAAGAAGAAAACCGTCAAAGTGGGATGTTTTTAATGTGCGTGGATGTTGTGCGAATGATGAAAGAGATGATTGTAGATGTTATGAATGAAAGGAAGCTGGATGTCCTGGCTTTAAGTGAGACAAAGCTGAAGGGGGAGGAGAGTTTCAGTGGGGAGAAATAAATGGGATTAGATCAAGGGTTTCAAATAGAGTTAGAGCTAAAGAAATGGCAATAATGTTGAATAATCAGTTATGGCAGGTAAGGATGTTGTGCGAATGATAAGAAAGAGATGATTGTAGATGTTATGTGAAAGGAAGGGTGGATGTCCTGGCTTTAAGTGAGACAAAGCTGAAGGGGGTAGGGAGAGTTTCAGTGGGGAGAAATAAATGGGATTAGATCAAGGGTTTCAAATAGAGTTTTGAGCTAAAGAAGGAGTGGCAATAATGTTGAATAATCAGTTATGGCCGGTAAGAAGGAATATAAATGTATAAATTCAAGGATTATGTGGAGTAAAATAAAGGTTGGATGGGAAAAGTGGGTTATAGTAAGTGTTTATGCACCTGGAGAAAGAGAAGTGTAGAAAGAGAGAGGGATTTTGGGAAATGTTGAGGAGGGGGGGTTTTGACCAAGTGGAAGTAATTGTGGTTGGGGATCTTAATGCTAAAGTGGGTAAAAAAAGTTGTGGAGGGGGGGTAGTAGGTAAATTTGGGGTGCCAGGGGTAAAGTAAATGGGGAACCATTAATTGAGCTATGTGTAGAAAGGGTTTGGTAATAAGTAATACATATTTTATGAAAAAGAGGATAAATAAATATACAAGGTATGATATAGCACGTAAGGAAAATAGTTTGTTGGATTATGTTTTGGTGGATAAAAGGTTGATGGTAGGCTTCGGGGTGTACATGTTTATAGGGGGGGAATGGATATATCGGGGTCATTATTTGGTGGTAGCTACAGTTAGGTAGATGGGACAAAAAAAAAATGGCAAAAACAAGAAAAGAGAGGAAAAAAATGTATAAACAAAAGGGGGGGGTTGGGGTGAGATATAAGCAACTATTGGCAAAAAAGGGGGCTAGTGCAAGTATGAGTAGGGGGGGGGTTAAAGAGTTATATTTTTAAAAAAAGCAGTATTGGGAAAAAGATGCAGAAGTTTTTGGCTATGGGAGGGTGGGTCCAAAAATAGTGAGTGGTGGAATGAAGAAGTAAAGGGTGTGATAAAAAAAAAAAAAAGGAGCTTTTAAAATTTTTTTCAAAGCAGAAGTGTTAATAGAAGAGCAGAGAAATAGAGTAAAAAAAGGAAGAAAAAGGGGGAGAGTGCAAAGAAGAGCGGATAAAAAATGGGAGGGGGTCTGTCAAGAAATTTTGCTGAAAACAAAAATTTTTTTTTAGTGAGATAAACAAGGTAAGAAAGCCTGGGGGAAGAATTTGTCAGTTAAAAGCAGAGTGGGGAGTTAGTAGATGGGGAGCTGGGGTATTGGGTAGAGGGGAATATTTTGAGGAACTTTTAAATGTCGATAAAAAAAAGGGGGCGGTAATTTCATGTACTAGCCAGGGAGGTACAACATCGTTTAGGGGTGAAAAGCAGGATGTGAGTGTGGGGGAGGTGCGTGAGGCATTACGTAGAATAAAAGGGGGAAACAACGGGGCTGACGGGACCCCTGACATAAATGTTAAAAGCGGGGGGGGTATAGTGCTGGAGTGGTTGGTATTTTTGTTTAATAAATGTATGAAAGATGGGAAAGGGTTTCCTAGGGTTTGGGGAGAGAGCATGTATATTTCCCTTTTTAAAAAGGGGGAAGGGGGGGTAAAAGAGAGTGTAAAAATTATGGGGGGAAAAGTTTCCCCAAGTATACCAGGTAAAGTGTATGGCAGGGTTATTATTGAAAGAATTAGAGGTAAGACAGAGAGTAGGATTCCCCGATGAGCAAGGAGGTTTTAAAATTTTGGGAGGGGATGTGTAGATCAAGTGTTTACAGTGAAGCATATATGTGAACAGTATTTAGAAAAAGGTAAAAAGTTTTTTGCATTTATGGATTTAGAAAAAAGGATTGATAGAGTGGATAGGGGAGCAATGTGGCAAATGTTTCAAGTGTATGGAATAGGTATTTTAATTACTGATGGTGGAAAAAAATTTTTATGAGGATAGTGAGGCTCAGGGGGTTGGGTGTGTAGGAGAGGGGGTTTTTTCCCGGGGAAAAATAGGTCTTAGGCCCCGGGGTTTTAATGTCACCATGGGTTTAATATATTTATAGATGGGGTTGTAAAAAAAATAAATGCTAGGGTGTTGGGGGGGGGGTGTGGGATTAAATTTTTTGGGAATTAAATGCAAAAAGGGGGGTTTACACAGTTAATTTTTGTGATACTGTGCTTATGGGAGATTCTAAAGAAAAAAATTCAAAAAGGGTTGTGGACGAGTTTGGGAGGGTGTGTAAAGGTAGACAGTTGAAAGTGAATATAGATAAGAGTAAGGTTTTTCGGGTATCAAACGATTTAAATAAAGAAAAATTGGATATCACATTGGGAGAGGGGGTTTTGGAAGAAGTAAAAATTTTTTGATATTTGGGAGTTGATTTATACTCTCTCCAAGTCATTCTACTTTGATCCATTCTCTCTAAATGGCCAAACCACCTCAACAACCCCCTTCAACCCTCTGACAAATCCTTTAGTAACTACACACCTCCTCCTAATTTCCACACTCCAATTTTCTATAATATTTACACTAAAATTGCCCTTAGACAGGATATCTCCACTGCCTCCCCCCGCCTCCTCGCTGCAGCATTTGCAACCCATGCTTCACATCCATATAAAAAAGTTGGGGGCAACTATCTTTCGTACAAACCCTTTTTGCCTCCATGGATAACGTTTTTTTTTTTCACCCCATACCTCAATGCACCACTCCCCCCTTTTTTCCTTATCAAATTCTATGGTTAACCTCATCCTTCCCCAAACCCATCCGCTGACAAGTCAACTCCCAAATATCTGAAAAAAAATTTACTTCTTCCATAATCCCCTCTCCAAAATGATATCCAATTTTTTTCCCTTTATTTAAATCGTTTGACCCTCATCACCTTACTCTTATCTATGTTCACTTTCAACTTTCTACCTTAACACTCCCCAAACCTTTTGCAACTTTTCTTTAGAATCCCCATAAGCACAGTATCATCAGGTAAAAGAACTGTGTCAACTCCCATTTTACTTTAATTCCCCCCAAATTTAACCCCCCCCCCCCCCAACACCCTAACATTTATTTTTTACAACCCCATTTATAAATATATTAAACAACCATGGTACATAACACATCCCTGTCTAAGACCTATTTTTCCGAAGTAACCCCCTCTCCTACCCCCCCTAACCTGAGCCTCACTATCCTCAAAAAATTTTTTTACAGCCTTCAATGACTTACTCCTATTCCATACACTTGAAAATTTGACATTGCCCCCTATCCACTCTATCATATCCTTTTTTCTAAATCCATAAATACAATGAAACTTCCCTATCTTTATCTAAATACTGTTCACATATGGCTTCACCAAACACTGTCCCCCTCCCCTACCCCCTCAAAAACCTCCTTGCTCATCTGCAATCCTACACTTGTCTTTATATATATATATATATATATATATATATATATATATATATATATATATATATATTTTATTTATATATTATATATATATATATATATATATATATATATATATATATATATATATATATATATATATATGTGTGTGTGTGTTTGTGTGTGTGTGTGTGTGTGTGTGTGTGTGTGTGTACTCATCTAGTTGTGGTTGCGGGGGTCAGTCATAGCTCCTGGCCCCGCCTCTTCACTGGCCCTACTGAGTCAATCTTCCTGCGCCATGAGCCTTATCATATCTTTTCTTGAAGCTATGAATGGAACCTGCCTCCACTACATCACTTCCCAACTTTTCCACTTCCTGCCCAACTCTGTGACTGAAAAATATTCTTCCCTGTGATTCATCTGAGTCTTCAACTTCCAACTGTGCCCCTTGTTGTTCCAATCTCTGGAACATTCTGTCTCTGTCCACCTTATCAATTCCTCTCAGTATTTTATATGTCGTTATCATGTCCCCCTGTCTCTCCTGTCCTCCAGTGTCGTCAGGTCGATTTCACTTAACCTCCTCAGCTCTGGGACTAGTCTTGTTGCAAACCATTGCACTTTCTCTATTTTCTTTATGTGCTTGGCTGGTGTGGGTTCCAAACTGGTGCTGCATACTACAATATGGGCCTAACGTACACAGTGTACAGGGTTCTGAACGATTTCTTATTAAAATGTCGAGATCTGTTCTTAGGTTTGCTAGGCGTCCGATGCTGCAGCAGTTATTTGGTTGATGCGCCTGAGATGTGCCTGGTGTTATACTCACCTAATATTTTTTTTCCTTGAGTGAGGTTTGTAGTCTCGGCCCCCCCTAGACTGTACTCCGTCTGCGGTTTTTTTTGCCCTTCCCCAATCTTTATGACTTTGCACTAGGTGGGGTTGAACCCCAGGAGCCAATTCGGGACCAGGCCTGAAGCCTGTTCAGCCCCTTTTTGGCCCCGTCGGTTCGTCCGATTGAATTATTCTCATCAACTTCACATCATCTGCAAAAGGACACTTCGGAGGCTATTCCTTCCTTCATGTCGTTCACAAATACCAAAAACAGCACCGGTCCTAGGACTGACCCCTGTGGAACCCCACTCGCCCGGGCGCCCATTTGACACCTCGCCGTACCATGACTCGCTGCTGTCTTCCTGACAGGTTTCCCCCGATCCATTGGAGTGCCTTCCTGTTACCCCCGCCTGGTCCCCATTTTTGCACTAATCTCTTGTGTGGAACTTTTCAAACGCCTTCACAGTAAAAGAAAATGCAATTTACCCACCCCTCTCTCTTGTCTTACTCTGTCACCCTGTCATAAACCCCAGTAGGTTAGTGAAAAGGTTTTCCCCGTCCCTGAAACCGTGTTGACTGCCGTTGATAAGCTCATTCCTTTCTAGGTGCTCCACCACTCTTCTACTGATAATGTTCTCCATGACTTTGCATACTATACATGTCAGTGACACTGGTCTGTAGTTTAGTGCTTCATGTCTGTCTCCTTTTTTAAAAATTGGGACTACATTTTCTGTCTTCCATACCTCAGGTGTCCCTGTTTCGATAGATGTTTGAATATTGTTGTTAGGGTACACATAGCACCTCTGCTCCCTCCCCAGGACCCATGGAAAATGTGATCCGGCCCCATCGCTTTGAGGTATCTAGCTCACTCAGCAGCCTCTTCACTTCTTCCTCGGTTGCATGTATTGTGCCCAACACTTGGTGGTGTACCCCACTCTCTGTCTTTCTGGAGTCCCTTCTGTCTCCTCGGTGAACACTTCTTTGAATCTCATGTTGAGTTCCTCACACACTTCCGGTCGTTTCTTGTGATCTCTCCTCCTTCCTTCCCTTAGCCTGATCACCTGGTCCTTGACTGTTGTTTTCCTCCTGATGTGGCTGTACAACAGCTTCGGTCAGATTTAGTTTTCTGTGTGTGTGTGTATACTCACCTAATTGTGGTTGCAGGGGTCGAGTCATAGCTCCTGGCCCGCTCTTCACTGGCCGCTACTGGGCCAGTGTGTTGTGTGTGTATGTGTGTACTCACCTTGTTGTGGTTGCAGGGGTCGAGTCACAGCTGCTGGCCCTCTTGTTCACTGGCCGCTACTCGGTCCCCTCTACCTGCTCATGAGCTTTGTGTGTGTGTGTTGTGGGGCAATTCTGAGCTGAGACCAAAATATCGAAAAAATATGAAAAATTAGTTAATCTTACCGAAAAATAGAGCAAACATCTGGCAACATTTTGTTGTGCGTCTCTGTACGATAATTACATAAAATGTTATCGTACTTATAACAAACAAGGTAACTACGTCATCAGCGTGACTCACGTCATAACCATCATAACAGTAGCACACGTGTAACTTTTCGTATTTTTTTTGGTGTATTTTTGAGCCAGACCTTCTAAATAGTAACTGGCAATCACCAGGGTACCTGTAAGTAGCTGCTCGCACTACAGGTAGTCAGTGCCGACTTGAAGTCAGAAGAAAGTGGGTCTGAGCCGCTTCGTCTGACAGCTGTCTACTATTGGGCCGTCACTTTTTCGCCTTTCATTGTATACATTTTCTGTACACGATACCTAGAAAGAGGAAACAGTTTGCCAAGAACATTAGCAAGAAGAAGAGAAAGCGCTCAGAAGCAATGCAAAAAGCTATAAAAACAGAGAGGGAGGCAGCTGCTGTGGGTGATGCCACTAGTACCACCATCACTCCTCTCAAGACGAATCGTTGTTCACTGCTGCTGAACTATTGGATACTTCAGGAATAATGTTCATACAACCAGTTCTACTCTCAATAAGCGTATAAAGGTACTATGAGTATTTTTACCCACTATATACTAACGTTCAATGTATATCTTGATTTTTCCTGAAAGTGCATTTGTTTGTATTTCTTCTGCCCTGCTCCATTATTTATAAACCCGATTATTCTGAATTTTACAAGTTATTGGGGGACTTGTTTGACTTTTTGAGGAGCCTTTTGGGGAATAATCCTTCCATTTTGCATACCAGGGGTGTATAATCCCAAAAAAAATTATAAAGTCAAGGCAATATTATTGTTTTTGGGTCCCATAAAAATGTTATTACATTATTTTGCATCCCCCAAAAAGTCAATTTGGCTTTGCTTTATCATTTGTGATTATAAACAATGATTTCGAGATTGCCAATATTGACCACTGTTGTAAAAATGTTGCCGGTCCAACTTTTCACACTTTTATTTTTACAACTTTATTTTTTGGGACAATCTTGATGCAACTTTTACCACATAACGTTCTGGTAAAAATTTCAACGAAATCATAAAAAAAAGAAAATTGCCCCAAAACCATAAAGGTACACAGATGTGAGATATATGTATATATATAAAAAATTTTAATTATTTTAATATATTATTTATATATATATATATATATATATATATATATATATATAAAATTATATATATATATATATATATATATATTTATTTTGTCACCGTGGTTGTTCAATATATTTATAGATGGGGTTAAAGAGAATGCGAGTCTTGGCAAGAGGTGTGGGGTTAAAATACAAATACAAAGTGGAGTTGTCACAGTTGCTTTTTCCTGATGACACTGTGCTTTTGGGAGATTCTGAAGAGAAGTTGCAGAGGTTGGTGGATGAATTTGGTAAGGTATGTAAAAGAAGAAAATTGAAAGTGAATATAGGAAAGAGTAAGGTGATGAGGATAACAAAAGATTAGGTGACGAAACATTGGATATCTAATTGGAGGGAGAAGTATGGAGGAGGTGAATGTATTCAGATATTTGAGGAGTGGACATGTCAGCAGATGGGTCTATGAAGGATGAGGTGAATCATAGAATTGATGAGGAAAAGGGTGAGTGGTGCACTTCGAGTCTGTGGAGACAAAGAACTTTGTCCATGGAAGTTAAGGGGAATGTATGAGAGATAGTTATACCAACACTCTTATATGGGTGTGAAGCATGGGTGATGAATGTCAACGAGGAGAAGGCTGGAGGCAGTGGAGATGTCATGTCTGAGGTCAATGTGTGGTGTGAATATAATGCAGAGAATTCGGAGTTTGGAAATTAGGAGGAGGTGCGGGGTTACCAAAACTATTATCCAGAGGGCTGAGGAGGGGTTGTTAAGGTGGTTCGGACATGTAGAGAGAATGGAACGAAACAGAATGACCCGAGAGTGTATAAATCTGTAGTGGAGGGAAAGGGGGGGTAGGGGTGGCCAGGAAAAGGGTTTGGAGGGGGGTAAAAGGGTTTTTTTGGCGAGGGGCTTTTATTTTCCCGCAAGCATGGTGGCGTATTTTTGGGGGTAG